>JAJPUD010017731.1:0-30522 GCA_023553655.1 Myrmecobius fasciatus
GTTTGATTTATCTAATTCTGAGAGAGCAAGGTTGAGATCCCCCACTAGTATCGTTTGGCTGTCTATTTCTTCTTGCATCTCTCTTAATTTCTCCCCTAGGAATTTGTGTGCTATTGCACTTGGTGCATATATATTTAGTATAGATATTGCTACATTATCTATGGTACCCTTTAATAAAATATAGTTTCCTTCCTTATCTCTTTTGATTAGATCTATCTTGGCTTTTACTTGATCTGAGATAAGGATTGCTACCCCTGCTTTTTTTTTGTTCACCTGAAGCATAATATTTTCTGCTCCAGCCATTTACCTTCATTCTATATGTGTTACTATGTTTTAGATGTGTTTCTTGTAGACAACATATTGTGGGATTCTGATTTTTAATCCAGTCTGATATCCGCTCCCGCTTTATGGGAGAGTTCATCCCATTCACATTCACAGTTAGAATAACTAATTCTTTATTTCCTGCCATCTTATTTACCCAAGTTATGTTTTCTCCTTTCCTTTCCCCTTTCTCCCTTCCCCTCTCCTCAGTAATTTGCTATTGATGACCCCCTCCCCCAAACAATACTCCACCCTTTAAGTCCCCTTCCCCTGTTTTTACTCCTTTCCTCTGATTCTTCTATTTTCCCTTCTATTAGTTTGTCCCTTACTTTTCCTCCTTTTGCTCCCACTTCCCTCTAGCAACAGACAAATTTCTATGTGAAATTAAATGTCTGATATACACTTTTAGAGCCCAACCTGATGAGAGTAAGATTTACACAATGCTCATCTCCCTCCCCTCTTTCTCTCAATTATATTAGGTTTTCTTTGCCTCTTCAAGAGATTTTACCTTGTTTTTATCTTTTTTTAGATCTTATTTTACCACTTTTTCCCTCTTTCCCCCAATATGACAACCTTTCCCCCTCTAGTTCTCTTTTTCATATTATCAAAGTAATATCTAGTTAATTATACCCCCAAACTTTAAGTATCCCCCTAGTAAAAATAAAGTTCTCAAGAGTCCTTTCCTTTTTACCTTTTATGCATCTCTTGAGTTCTGTGTTTGGATGTCGAATTTTTTGTTCAGATCTGGTCTTTTCATTAGAAATAGGTGAAATTCACCTATATCATTGAATGACCATCTTCTTCCCTGGAGGATAATGCTCATTCTAGCTGGATAGGTTATTCTTGGCTGTAATCCAAGTTCCTTTGCCCTTCGGAATATCTGGTTCCAGGCCCTTCGATCCTTCAATGTGGAGGCTGACAGATCGTGTGTGATTCTAATTATTGATCCTCGGTATTTGAATTATTTCTTTCTAGCTGCTAGCAGAATCTTTTCCTTGGTGCTATAGTCCTGAAATTTAGCCACGATATTCCTTGGGGTTTTAATTTTGGGGTCTCTTTCAGGAGGTGATCGGTGAATTCTTTCAATGGTGATTTTGCCTTCTGATTCTACAATCTCAGGGCAGTTTTCTTTCAGGATTTCCTGGAAGATAGCGTTTAGATTCTTTTTTTCATCATGACTTTCAGGAAGTCCAATAATCCTTAGATTGTCTCTCCTAGATCTATTTTCCAAGTCAGTTGTTTTTCCTAGGAGATATTTCATATTTTCTTCTAATTTTTCATTTTTTTGGTTTTTTTGACTGATTCTTGAAGTCTTATTGAGTCATTCACTTGCATTTGTTCAATTCTTATTTTTAAAGTGTTGTTTTCTTCAATTACCTTTTAAAGCTCCTTTTGTAACTGGCCAATTGAATTTTTTTGTTCATTGCACTCTTTTTCCACTTCACTAATTTTATTTTTCAATAAATTGGTGTCTTTATCATATCTCTTTTGGAGGGCTTCTTGCACTGACTTCAGTTTATTTTCCCATTTATCCTCCAGCTCTCTTTTGAGATTCTGTATACAGTCTTCCAGAAAGGCCTTTTGAAAAGGGGACCAGTGATGGTCCTTAATAACATCCTCTGAAGTTTTGTCTAAAGGAACCTCAGCATCTGGGGTCAGCCCTTCTCTGTCTCGATAAAAGCTGTCTATGGTGAGAGCTCTCTTTTGCTTCTTCATTTTTTTTTTTTTAGACAGCGTGTATATCTCTTTAAGGTTTGGAAAAACCATGGCTAAAGCTCTTTGCCCTGGGGCAATTTGGCGAATTAACTTAAGGTGCTGGGCCGGTGGGGGCTAGGACTAAAACCGAATTACTCCTTAAACAAGGCAAGTCTGCCAGAACACCTGCCCCCAATCCGGGCAGAGTAGAGTGCCTCAGATAAACTCCAGGTGTTTGGAGTTTGGAGTTTGGAGTTTTTGCCACAATGAGCTGAGCAGAGTCCCACCCTCACTTCCGGCCTACACCACTCTTTATCTCTCTGTCAGAGTTAAATAAACCTGATGTGAAGTTCTTCAGAGATATCAGCAAGCAGTATCCAAGTATTTCTGAATTCGTTGACTTGAAGATCATTTCAGAGGCTTATTTTATTGTTGATTTGAGAGAAGATTGGAAGAGATGCAGAGAGTCACGTTTTCACTCTGCCATCTTGGCTCCGCCCCCCCACTATATAATATATGCATGCATGCATATATATGTGTGTATAGATACAATAATGTGTGTCTGTGGATGAGAATGTTGGTGTGTGTGTTCGTGTGTGTGTGTGTGTATGCATAAATACCTGTCCTTAACTCTAGTCAACTTGGGGGAAGTGAGGAGAAAAGGGAGAAAAAAAATAATGTATAAAGTACACAGCAGAGAACAAAATAATAACCTACAAGGAAGCAAATAAAAAATGAATAGTCATAAATATAATCTCTATTATCACATATGCTTTCTTGAAAGGGAAATTTATTGTTACATATTTTGAGTCCTCCATTATTGAATCATCTTATTTTGTATTTAATTTTAAATAAATATTAAAAAGAAATTTTAAAAAGAAAGAACAACCTACCCTCAAATCACTAAGTGTATTAAAGCTGCAAATATTTAGAATGTTTGAGAATTAATAATCCAAGCAATAAACCAATGAGATCAAAATACCAACACAATATCATTTTCTGCCCCATAGGGTCATTGCAAAAAAGGCACATTATAAACCTTAAGGTACTATACAGATAAGAATCATGATTATCACTGTTAACTTCATCTTCCTTAGTCATCTCCCAGAAAACTATTCAACTATCAAATTCTCTTTCAGCAGCTTTGAATTGGCAAACACGAGAAACTATAGATCAATCTAAAAAAAAATTTGATGTGAAAATTTTAAATAAATGAATGTAATAAGGTGACGAGAAATATATTACAAAGATCATATACTAAAATTGGGTGGGAATTATACTAGGAATAAATGATTTGTTCAATATTAAGAAAATTATCAGTATAACTCACTAATAAAAAACATCATATAATTGTATCAATAAATCCTTTAAAAAGCTTTTTGATAAAATACAAGACCCATTCCTATTAAAAATACTAGAAAGTATAGGAATTAGTAAAGTTTCTTTCATACTGATAGGTAGTATCCATCTAAAACCAAGAGTAAACATTATCTGTTTGTAATGGAGGGGTTAGAAGCCTTCCCAGTAAGATCAAGGGTGAAACAAGATATCTATTATCACCAGTATTATGGAATATTGTATTAGAATTAAACAAGAAAAAGAAACTGAAGGAATAAAAGCAGGCAATGAGAAAACAAAATTATTATTCTTTACAGATGATATAATAACATACTTACAGAATCCTAGAAAATCAAGTGAAAACCAGTTGAAACAATTAATAATATAGCAAAATTGCAAAATACAGAATAAATACACATAAATCATCAGCATTTCTATATATTATCAACAAAACCCAGTAGGAAGAGATCTATAAAATATTTGGAAGTCTGCCTGCCAAACCAGATCTAGGGACTATATGAACATTATTACAAAATATTTTTCATACAAACAAAAACAAATCTAAACAAATGGAGAAATATCAATTGCTCATGGGTAATTTAGCTATCTTAATAAAACATTTCATTAACTTACTATTAAATGCCATATCAGTCAAACTAATGAAGAATTATTTTATGGAACTAGAAAAAACCCATCTGCAAGACCTAAAAGTCAAGAAGATCATGGGAATCAATGGAAAAAACAAAAACAAAAACAAAAAAAAAAAAACACTATGTGGAAGAAGGCTGCTAACAGTACTAGATGTCAAACTATATTCCAAAATGTTATTTATCTAAACAATTTGGTACTGGCTAAGAAATAAAGTAGTGGATCAGTAGAATAGATTAGATACACAATAAACATAGTAGTAAATGATGACACTAATCTAGAGTTTCATAAAAGATCCAAACTTAGCATTTCACAAAAATTACTGGGAAAACTGGAAAATAGTTTGACAGAAATTAGGTAGAGAGCAAGATCTCAATCTGTAGACCAAACAAAGTCAAAACAGGTAAATGATTTAGACATAAAACATGCTATTATTAATAAATTAGGGGAGCATGGAAAATTTGCCTGTTAAATCTATGGATAATGTAAAAGTTTATGACCCCAGAAGAGGTAGAGAAGATCACAAGAACTAAAATGTATGATTTTCATTACCTGAAATTAAAAAGATTTTGCACAAACAAAACCAGTTCAGTCAAAATTAGAAGGAAAACAGGAAACTAAGGGTGAGGTAGACTTACATTAATTTTCTATGAAAAAGGTCTCATTTCTGAAATGGGAAATAGAATATTGAGCCAAACTTATAAAAGAAAGATAATGTTTCCAAGTTGATAAATGATCAAAGAATATGAGCAAGCAGTTTTCAGGAGAAAAAAAATGAAAGCTACCAATAGTTACATTAAAAATGTTCTCAATCAGTATTGATGAGACAAATGCAAATTAAAACAACTCTGAAATACCTCCTCACAGCTATCAGACTGCCTGACATGACAGAAAATGAAAATGATAAATATCAGAGAGAATATGGGGGAAAATGCACTGTTGTAATTGTAAAATGGTCCAACTATTCTGAAGAATAATTTGGAACTATACCCAAAAGTCTATGAAACTATGTGTACTACTTGGTTCAACAATATTAGTACTAGGTAAGCACCCAAAAAGATCAAAGAAAAGCTTTTTTGTGGTGTCAAAAAATCATATGTTAAAGGATTCCCTATTAATTGTGGAATGACTAAATAAATTGTGGCATATGATTTTGATGAAATATTATTGTGGTAGGAAGTGACTAGGGGGATAGTTTCAGAAAAAACCTGAGAATACATATGAACTGATACAATGTGAAGTGAGAAGAACCAGGAGATTTGCATATAGTAACAACATTATAATTATGATCAACTATGACAGTTATTCTGATTAAGACAATCAATGCAATTCTATATGATCCATGATGAAAAATGTCCTCTATATCCAAAGAGAGAACTGATGAGCTCTAAGTATAAACTGAAATATACTTTCCCCCTACTTTTTATGTTTCTTGTTTGTTTCTTTGGGGTTTTGAGGGGTTATGTTGGTAGTGGGGTGTTTTTTTTGTATTTTTGTTTTTTTGCAACACATGCCAACATGGAAATGTTTTCCATGATTTCTTATGTATGACTAATATCACATTGCTTTGTCTCCTCAATGGATTATATGAGAAAGGAAGAGAATGTGGGGCTCAATTTTTTAAAATGAATGTTAAAAAATAAAATGCTTTGCTAACTTAAAAAAATAATTGGCAGGTATGCTCCCATGGTCATCCAGCTTTATAACTATTTACTTTCTCCAATCCAACTGAGACCCAGCCAGAAGAGGAAGAGCCATAGGCAACAATTTTCAAACTGTAAGTTGCTATTATTTGACTATTTCAGTCATTTCCAATTTTTCATGACCTCATTTGGAGTTTTCTTGTTAAAGATACTAGAGTAATTTGCCATTTCTTTTACCATCTGATTTTACAAATGAGAAAAACTCAAACAAATGAGGTTAAGTGATTTGCCCAGGATTACACAGATGGTAAGTATCTGTGGCTGAACTCAAAAAGATGATTCTTCGTGACTCCAGGATTACCAATTATGCCACCTACCTGATGCTTAATTGGAAACTGAATGAGTGATTCTGCCTATTCAAATAAATCATATTATCTTTTGTCTTTACTAAAACAAGAAAAAATTCCCTAGAAACCCTCTAACTTTTTTGATTATTTTTACTCGTAGGCACTTTGGGCTAATTCTCTTTTCAAAAGCTCTACCCTCTCTTCAAAAGCCAGTTAATCTTAAAAGAAAAAAAAATCCAGCAGCCAACCTAAGATTCTTTCTTAATCTAGCTAATTTATTTAATTTCATGAAGTATTTCTGTGCTAGAAGTAGATAGGGAAGGAATACATTAATGAAGTTTTCCTTCTCAGTTTCTAATTCAAGAATTAGTTGGAAATGAAATCTCAGACCAATCAAGTTCTAGACATATCCAAGGGGAAGGTGGGGAGATTGGGAGAGGTGAGAAGAAAAATGGTTGGATTTATTTTATTTTAATGTGGTTTTAAATTTTATTTTACTTTTAAAAAATTAATATTTTCCCTTTCTTACCTTTTCTCTAACTGAAGAGAAAAAAAGAAACTGTCAATATGTGAGTAGTATGCTTTATCATTAGTCCTTCCAGGTTCATTTTCCCTCCTTTAAATCAATCTGTTTCAAATAATCACTTTCCTTTCCCTGTTATAACCTATTTATTGTTCTCTGCATTTAGTGGCCTTCAACTGATGCAACCAATAATCAGGAGACCAAAAGTATCATGGGACCATAAAATCTAGAAGTGACAGGGATCTTGGTGGACATTTTGTCACATCCATCCATGAACAGAATCCTCTTTACCCATGCTTAGTGTCCACTTATGGTCCACCTTGGTTGTAGGCCTCTAGTGAGGAGAAGCCCATTGCTTTCCAAGGAAGCTCATATTTTTTAATAGTCAATACAACAATAAAAATAAATATGAAAAATAATAGCTCTAATTATTAAAATTTTTTCCCTTACATTGTCTAAATTTGTCTGCATTTTTTGCTCATCTTCTTGCTGCTAGTTCTACATATTGGGGCAAAAAAAACCCAAATATGATCCATCTTCCACATGTCACTCCAAATATTTGAAATCTATCAGGTCCATTCCTAAGTGTTTTCCTGGATAAACACTCCACTCTCTTCCTCCCACCAGTCAATCAATCTATCAATAAGTATGGGAAACAAAGCCAAGATGGCAGAGAGAAGTCAAAAGTTGCCTGAGCTCTCCTTACTTTCCCTCAGAAACAACATTAAATCAAGCTTCTCAACAAATTCTGGAGTGACAGAACAAAAAGATGGAGTAAAACAATTTTCTAGCTTCAGATAACCTAAAAGAACTTCAGAAAAGGAATGTCTCACTTGGGTGAAAGTGAGTAAGCCCAGTGGAGACAGAGTTTGGGCAAGCCAGTGAAATGCTCTTAGCCACAGCATAGATAAGCAACTAAAGTTGTTTAGTCTGGCGCAGCAGCCTAGTGGCACATGGGTCTCCAGCTCCAGAGCAGGAGGCAAACTGCCAGCCCTACAACCCTGACACAATGAGTGTGACAATACCAGTGCAATGGACAAGTAACCAGTATCTGAGGCCCCAGCAAAAAAGCCAGTGATTAAACCCTGGCTCCTAGAACAAGAATCTTTAGACAGTGCTGGCACCCTATGCCTCAGGAGCAAAGTTCAACTTTAACAAATGAACAAAAAGCAAAAAAGAACTCTGACTAAAGAAAACTGCTGTGGCAACAGAGAAGATCAAAACTTAAACTCAGAAGAGAACAACATTGTCAAAATGCCTACATGTGAAACCTCAAAGGAGAATATCAATTGGTCTCAAACCCATAAAGTCCTCTTGGAAGAGTTCAAATAGGATTTTTAAACATCAAGATAGAAGAGAACTGGGGAAAGAAATGTAGAATATAAAAAAGAGTCAACAGTTTGTAAAAGGAATCACAAAAATTGACTGAAGAAAACAACTCCTTTAAAAATAGAATTTGCCAAATGGAAAAGCACTAAAGCTAATTAAAGAGAATAATTCTTAAAAATTAAAATTGTGACTTAAAGTTCCTCCACATTTATAAATACTAAATAGAAAACATATCCTGTAAGTTAAGCCTATCCATATGACAATAAATTTGTTTTTAACCTTGAAAAATACAAAAATAAGTATTTATTAATTGCCTTCCATATACCAAGCATTAAACTAGGTGCTAGCAATAAAAAGACAAAAGTGGAACAGTAAATGACCTAAATAATGTATTCTCTATCCTTCCTCATGTAGGAGGAACTGAATACATTCTGGTTTCTCTCCTTGGTACACACCTTTAGCTTATCCTAATTTAGCCTTCCTAAAATGTTGAGCATTCCAAAATGCAATGTTTAAAATATTACAGACGTGGTCTGGCCAAAGCAATGTACAATAGAACTATCTTTTTTTAAACTTTATTATCTGCTTCCCACATGATCTTTACTTTAGTTTCCTCACTTATAAAATGAAGGTCATAGACAAGATGAACCCTAAAGTCCCTTCTAGATATGGATCTATGAACCTTTGACAATTTCAGACTTGAATTCCTCAGTCCTGACTCTTACTATCAATGAAATTAAATATATTACCCTTTTTAGCTGTCATACCCCACATTAGTTGACTCATACTGACTGAACTTGTAAGTGCAGTAAAACCCCTAAATTTTCCAACTCATTACAAATTAGTTATTGTATCTCTTTTATACTGGTAAAGATGCTTAATTTAATACACATTTAATACATTTCATATATATTCTTTTTAAATTTCATTGTTCATTTATCTAGATTATGATAGGAAGAGGACAACTCATAACAGCTTTGCCTTCAGGACATATATCATGGATAGAAATCAGAAGCAGACAATAAACTAGGCTCAGAATTGAATAGGAGAAGAAAAGTCCACTAACTTATTTCTGGGAAAGTGTGAAGTGTTTTTAATGACCCCAAATATCTCTAAAATAAAGTTCCATCTTCTTTAACATCCACAGTTTTCCAAGGATGCTGTATAGCTATGGGTCATGGGATATGAGACCCTAAAGAATTATAGTTGTAAATCATTCAAAAGTAATGGAAAAGCTCTTAGTGGATGTGTGCAGGCTGCAGTACATTTCCATTGAGGGCTTACACAGGAGAAATGACGAAAAAGGATATCATCAGAAAGTTGTATGACCATGTAATGAAAGGAAGGAATAGTCAAAAAGTCAACTCATATGTTCCATTAATATCTATTCAATGGCAAGAGATCTCAATGAAAGTCCCTCACATGTTGTATAGCTCTCTCTGGGTGATTTAAGGAAATTGATGAGTAAGAACTATACAAGATGAAGATGCATAGCTAGGTTGCCATGTGCACCATTAAAGGGAACAAACAGATCCATAAAAATTTCAAAGTTATTTAATTGGCTCTAAACACACATTCTAGTCTATCTATATGGTCTATATGAAGCTGACCTCATCTTCTAACACATCAGCTATCCCTTTGATTATAGTATCCAAGTTTAATAACATGTTACCTGAACCCTATTAGTCATTATGGATTAAAAATTGAAAAACCACAAGGGTTCAGACATAGATCAATAAGACACTCCAAAAGATGGCTTTCTAATTTTCAATGAATGGGTCCAGCCATCCAGCTATTCTGAATCTGCCCAACAGGACTATTTTTAAACTTTTGTCTCTCTATTTTCTATAAGAATATCATGAAAAAATTTATGTAGCAATTTAATTAAATTTTCTTTTATGAATTTAATAACTATGCTATTTCATAGTATGTTTAATATTTTCAGATATCTATATTTGATATTAGGATTTGAGGAGAAAAGAGATATGAGAGCGAGAGGTGTGCACAAAACAAATGAAATCAGCTGTATCTGGCTTAAAATAGTTTACAATCTCAGAAAGAAGATTACAAAATAGATTAGTACATCCTAGCTTATATTAGTATAAAGATCAGTTTTTAATATGAAAATATTCCACAGATACACACACAACATGATAATATTTGTATTCTTAGTATCCACTAAATGAGAAAAATAGACAGTGATAAAAAGTTGCTATGGATTCATCTACCCATGAATTTTCATTAATTAAACACAACAGCATTTATGACACTTGAAAGAAAAAGATTCATCTATGTGCAAGTTATTATTTATTCGGTAAATTGTTAAGCATTTAAGCCCTTATTGTGGGTCAGGCATTGTACTAAGCATTGGGAATACAGGAAAATCAAAAAAAAATTACCCTCAAGGAGTTCATATTTGAATAGGAGATAGCATTCAATTAACTATGAACATACAAAATATATTTTAAAAAATAAGTAGGAGATAATTTTAGAGAGAAAGCACTACATTAAGAATGACTGAGAGAGGCTTCTTATAAAGGGAAGATTTGAAGTGAGTCTTAAAGGAACCAAGAGAAAATCAAAAGCAGGAGCAAGTAGGAGAAAGATTCCAAGCACAGGAAATAGCCAGTGAATTAGTACAGAGTTCTCTGCATTCAGTTTACAAAAGGCAAGTTTGCTTATGTATTATATTAGATCAGTTATGTATTATATTAGATCATAATAACTCTGGCTTTTCAACAATCTAACACAGAACCACTGATAGAGGACTCCAATAATATGTGTGACAGAGAACAGAAACATAAATATAGGCCTAAAAGAAAGTTCAGAAGCCAATTATATAATGTTCTTCTTTCTTCTCCCTCCTTTGATTTTTTTTTGCAATTTTAAAACATTTTAATTTAAAATTTTGATTTTCAAATTCTATTTTTTTCTTTCCCTCTCTCCTTCCTTTAGATGGTAAACAATCAAATATAGGATATATAAATATATATGCATATATATACATATATATGCAATTATGTAAGACATTTTCATATTGGTCATTTTTCATAAGAAGCCTGGAATAAAAGGAGAAAAATGAAAGAAATTGAAGCATGATTTAGTCTATATTTGATAAATATTAGTTCTTTCTCTGGAGGTAGATAGTGTGATTCATCAATAGTCCTTTGAGATTGTCTTAGATCAGTGTACTGCTGAGAATAGCTAAGTCACTCACCATTCTTCATAGAATAGAATTGCTGTATAACCTTCTCTTGGGTCTTCAGTATACCTCAGTTCATGTAAGCCTTTTCAAGTTTTTCTGAGATCATCCCACGTGCCATTTCCGTTATATTCCATTATAATCACATATCACCGCCTGTTTAGTCATTCTCCAACTGTCTAAAGGATATCCCTTTGATTTTCAAATAACAAGATTTGTGAAATTAGTGCTTGCTGACATTTTTCAGTATAAAGACCATTTTTTACCATAAAAATATTCTACAACATGAATGTATTTGTACTATTACCATCCAGTAAAATACAAAAGTCTACAAAACCACAAAAACAGCTGCTATAAATATCTTTGTACAAATGGGTACTTTTCCTTTTTTGGGTGTCTTTGCCAACCTTCTTATTTTAGAGATGAAAAAACAAGGTCTAGGTACATTAAATAACTTATTTGTAGTCACATATATTATGTCAGAACAGAACAAAAAAACTTTAAAAAATTTTTTACTTTTGTCTTTTCAGTCAAGTTCTATCAACTTGAAGTGACCTTTTTACTTATTGCTTTAAAAAAAAGTCACCCTATTTCATGTTTTTCTTTCTTTCCTTTTTTTTCATTGTTCATTGCAACTCAAGGAGATTCATTGAAGAGCAGTATAATCATTTTCTTTTAGAAATTTGAAATTTTCCTACCTTACTACATTAGAGATCACATTTAAAAGGACTTTATAGTTTTCTGTCAGGAAGTAGCATTCAAAATGATGTTAGTTTATTTTCTATTTACTACATAAGTTAAAATATTATTAGATTCCCAGGATACTGTCTGTATTGTCATGCCTGATCTATGATACAGGTTGACAGAGCTGTACCCAAGTCTACTTAACTCTCTACTGCTGCATGTATTTTTTATTTTGCTTTAGTTTGATGTTTAAAAAATGAATTCTAATCCATATAATCACTAATGTGCCATTTATAAGCAATCATTTTAATTATTACAACATTTCTGGGAGGACTAAAGAGACTCCTCTTCTAAAATCTGACATGATCTGTGAGTCCTAAAACTATTGAATTCTGTTTGTGGCCTACTTCCTTGAATAAGATGTGTTTTCTCTTGCTTCCAGAAGGGAATATACAAAGAAAAATTCAGTCTAAATCTGCTATCTTTTTTGTTGACTTGCAAAGATTTTACTAGTTCTCTTTCATATTTATTATCATGATGGAAATGTATCCTCTTATCAATGATTGCATTTTCTCCAAAATGTAAGATCTATTAGTATAGGGGCTTTCACTTGCCAGTTTAAAAACAAGCAAGCAAACAATTTTGCTAATCCCTAGTACAATATCTTTTACCTGAGTATCAAGGCTCAATTGCAGAACTTATCAAGGGGATAGAGTTGTACTATGACAGGCCACTTTAACTATCATCCCCACTCCCACCCCAATTTATAGCATACATTTAGGTTCTAATTAGATGCTTGAGAATGTTTAAAATCTAACTGAAAATAAACTTATACTTAGGCTTTAATAATGGGAAAGTGGTTAAATTCTAGTCATGCTGATATTTGTCTGAAGGACGTACATAAGAATTTTATATTCCTTAGGTGAATAATGATGTTTAGAAGTCAGAACCAAGAAGCATTTTGGAATTTAAGAAACTATGGGTTCAGAGAGCAATATTAAACTTTACAGCAAGAACAACTCAAAGAAGTTGACTCTAAGACTTGTTTCCTAAGAAAAAGGGGATTTTACATAGGTCAGGGAAACCCTATGAGCAGTACCCAGAGAAGTAACTATTCTGAGATTCAAGTAACTTCACAAAGAGTAGTTTCAATTCCAAACCAAGGAATTGACTGCACTCTAGTCAGGAAAGGTCATATGATCTTGGACATATTACTTAACCAAAGAGACTGGACTGGATAGTATCTGATTCACAGTTCTAACTAATATTGATGCATTGCTTAATTGTTACATGGTTTCTCTATCAAGCTGGGCATGATGCCCAATTGAACCAGATAATTATAAGAACTTTTATCAATGAAATCAGCAGGAGAACAAAAATAGAATATTGAAGATGCTTGGCATCATTTTAATAACAATGATTACTGACGGTGAAACCACTCCATTTGGTCATTTAACACTTCAGTCCCTGATATGAAGAGGCAAATATGGCACTAAAGAAAATGAAACCAAGAAGGGCAGCTGGACCAGACCAAAAACACATCAAGAAAATACATGTCAGAAACAAATAAATCATAAAAACATTGTGGGAACATTTTATAAAATATCTCAATGAGAAAAATTGGGTATTTTTTTAAATGGGAAGAAACACAGATGGTATTACTACTTCTCCCCCCCACCAAAAAAAAAGTGATTAAAAAGAACATGAATAATCACCAATTTCAAACTTAGATCTAAATAACTGACATAATATTTATTGTTCATGGGTAGGTAAAGCAATATAATAAAAAGACAATTTTACCAAATATATTTACATAATGGCATTCCAAAATGACTAAAAAAAAATCTTATTGAGTTAGAAAAGAACAATTAAAGTTCATTTATTTTATGGTTTGTTTTTTTTGTTTTTGTTTTTGTTTTTTGGGTTTTTTTTTCTGAGGCAATTGGGGTTAAGTGATTTGCCTAGGGTCACACAGCTAGGAAGTGTTAAGTGTCTGAGAACAGATTTGAACTCAGGTCTCCCTGACTTCAGGGCTGGTATTCTATCCACTACATCATCTAGCTGCCCCTATTAAAGTTCATTTAGAAAAAAACGAAAGATCAGGAACTTCAAAGAAAATTGGGGTGGGGTGGGAAAAATTTAAAGGAAGCAGATTCATTAGTACCAGACTTTAAACCGTATTATAAAGTGAGAGCATTATTGAAGTATAAATAATTTTGATTAATTCAAATTTTCTTGCATATAAAAAACCTAAGAATCCAACAGCAGAAGGAATCCAGAAAATTGAGGGAAAACTTTCATAGACAATTTCTCAAATAGAATGTAATTGGTTAGGAAATGATGAACTACTTGATTTAGAAAAGCATGGAGGGGCAGCTAGATGATACAGTAGATAGAGCACCAGCCCTGAAGTCAGGAGAAACTGAGTTCAAATCTAGTCTCTGACACTTAACACTTTCTAGCTGTGTGACTCTGAGGAAGTCACATAACCCCAATTGCTTCTAGCAAAAAAAAAAAAAAAATCAAACAAACCATGGAAAGACTTAGACATTTAAAGAAAATGTTATTCACCTTCAAAAAAACAGATGACAAGTGAAAATAAGCATGGTATAGTCATATATACATTTGTATATATATATGAGAATGTATATGGATAGATAAATAGATATACGTATGCATGTGTGCATGCTTATATATAAGTATGTGTTCATAAATATATGCATATGTGCAAATACATATATTTATGAACACTGTGCATATATATATGTGTGTAGGTATATATACATACATATGTACTTAATTATAGCCTTTTTGAAGATGGGGAGAAAAAAGTGCATAGCAGAAAACAAAAGAAAACTTACAAAGAAGTAAAGAAAAGATGGACAGCTTTGAAAACAATGTGCAGTATTTATTATATAGGTTTTCTTGAAATGGAAATTTATTGCTTTATATTGAATCCTCTCTGACATTCTGTTGTGTACATGGAATTTTTTTTCTTTTCTTATTTTGAATGTGTTTAAAATGAATTTAAAAAATTAAAAACTACCAATTTCTAAAGGCTAATTTTTTTTATTCTATAAAATCTCTAAAAACCTCATCTGTATAAGTATAGGGACTATACTCAATGAAATCATGATCAGGGAAAAGAGAGGCTTTCACAAGTTATTTTCTAGAGCAGGCCACACCTTCCCCATCACACAACTGACTGAAAAGGGTGAAGAATGTGAAATTCCATTACTAAGCAAAAGGTAGCCTTAAAGGGAGATCCTTCAAAAAAAAAAAGAGCTTCTTCTGCTATAATAATCTTAATAGCACAATAGTAATCATGTTTATTCACATTTATGTGGGGCTTTAAAGTTTACAAAGTACTTCAGAAATATCTCACTTGATCTTCACTATAATCCCTGGCAACTCAGTACTATTAGTATTCTCTTTTTTATAAAAGGAAACTGAGACAAACAGGGATTAAGTAATTTACCCAGGATTACAGAAGTATCTAAAATGAAACTTGAATTCTAGTTTTTCTAACTCCAGGTGCAACACTGCTTTTATATAAAAAATTTAGAAGGCAGAGCCAAGATGCCAAAGAAAAGGCAGAAACTCCCCTGATTTCTCCCAAATTCTCCTCCAAAAAAACTTTAATAAAAATCTGAATTCCAGGGGTGGAGCCAAGATGACAGAGTAAAGTCAGGAAGCTGCTCAAGCTCTCCCAAGTTTCCCTTGAAAACCAAATGAAACCAAGGCTCTGAACAGGATCTAATAGAATGAAACCACTCTCTAGCTCGATACAAAAAAAAAAAAAAAAAAAAACTTGGAAAAAGTTTTTCAAAAACTTCACTCTCAGTGGAGTAAAAAGGATGTGCAGCCCAAGTTAGATAGATACTGGGAAAGTTGGTGAGAGTGTCTTAATCACAGCAAATCAGTAACTAATACACTCAATTCTGCCTTAGTATAGTAATAAATCGGGGTGGGGGGTGCTTTCAGTCCCAGTTCAGAAGAAAACTCTAGGAAACCAGGCTATTTCCTGAAAAGAGCCCCTCCAAACAGAAGGGGCCTCTGTGCTCAAAGCCAAGACTCAGAGCTGCACAGGAAGCCTAGGACAGCACCACCCTTACCCCAGGAACAGAACTCCACCTTAAAAGTAAAAAAAGAGGAAATACCAAAAGAAAAGGAAAGAAAATGATCAAAAAAAGAACCTTGACCATAGAAAGCTACTATAGTGACAGGGCAGACCAAAACACAAACTCACACAGGACAGAATGTCCACAGAAGAAATCTCAAAGAGTGAGATAAATTGGACTCAGGCTCAAAACTCTTGGAAATGCTCATAATATATTTCAAAAGACAAATAAGAGAGGTAAAAGAAAAAATGAGGGAAAAAATGAGAGGTAAGTATGAGAAAGTCAGCAATTTGGAAAAGGAAGGGAAAAATTGTCTGAAGAAGACAACTCCTTAAAAAATAGAATAAACCAAATGGAAAAAGTGATATAAAAGATAACTGAAGGAAATCACACATTAAAAACTAAAGCATAGCAAATAGAAGTTAATGATTTGGCGAATGAGCAAGAATCAATCAAACAAACAAAAAAGAATGAGAAAATGGTAGAAAATGTGAAATACCTCATTGGAAAAGCAGCTGACCTGGAAAATTGATCCAGAAGAAACAATTACAAAATCATTGGCCTACTTGAAGGCCATGAACAAAAAAAGAGAACCTGGATAGCATTCTACAAGAGGTCATTAAGGAAAACTGCACCAATATTCTAGAAACAAAGGGGGAAATACTCATTAAAAGAATCCATTCATCCCTTCTGCAAAGAAATCCCACAAGGAAAATCCCAAATAACGCTGCAAAACTCCAAAACTATATTTGCAAAGAAAAAATACTGCAAGCTGCTAGACAAAAACAATTCAAATATCAAGGAGCCACAGTCAGAATTACCCAGGATATGGCAACTTCTACAATAAAGTGTCAGAGGGTATAGAATACTATATTCTGGAAGGAAAAGGACCTGGACTTACAATCAAAAATTAACTACCCAGGGAGACTCAGCATCATCTTTCAGGGGAGAAGATGGATCTTCAATGAAGTAAAAGATTTTCAATCATTTCTATTGAAAAAACCAAAATTGAACAGAAATTTAATTTACAACACAGGATGCAAGAAAACCATAAAAAGGCAAACAGGGGAAAATATAAATTTAAAGGTTAAATTATTCACATCTATAGATGGGAAAATGATATCTGTAACTCTTGCAAACAGTATTTGACACTGGGGCAGACAAAGGAGGTCACCACATGGACTGAGGGTATAGTTGTGAATGAATTCTGATGTATATGACATCAAAGAAAAATACATTAAGGAGTGGTAAATAGTATGTACTGGAAAAAGAGGAAAGGGGAAGTATAATGTGACAACTAGTTCACATGAAGAGATGCAAAAGACCTATTACAATTGAAGGAAAGAAGGGAAGAAGATGAGCAATGTTTGAAGCTTGATCTTATCAGTTTTGGCTTTAAGAGGGAATAACAATCTTTCAGTTAGGTATAGAAATTTATCTAACCCTATAAAGAAGTAGGAGGAGATAAAGGAAAAGAAAAGAGAGGGAAAGGATAGAAGGGAGGGGAGAAACACTAGGGGAAAGGGCAAGAGAAGGGAGGAGGGTTGATAGAAGGTAAGGTAGTGGGTGCAGTGAGTAAAAACAATACACCTAAAGACAAGGTGGAAAGAGAGAACAAAAGTATATAAAGGGGAGAAAATAGGATGGAGGGAAATACAGAGCTGGTAATCATAACTGTTAATGTGAATGGGATCAACTTTCCCATAAAGCAGAACCAACTAGCAGAGTGGATTAAAAAACAAAATTCTACAATATATTGTTTACCAGAAACATACTTGACACAGAGAGACACATGCAGAGTAAAGGTAAAAGGCTGGAACAGAATTTATTGTGTTTCAGCTGAAGTAAAAAAAAAAAGCAGAGTAGCAATTCTGATTTCAGATAAAGCAAAAGTAAAAATACATCTTATTAAACTAAATAAGGAGGAAAAGTACATCTTGATAAAGGGTACTATAAATAATGAAGTAGTAATAATACTAAATTTGTGTGCACCAAGTGATAGAATAGGAAAATTCCTAAAGAAGATTTTAAGCCAATAACAGGAAAAATAGATAGCAAAACTTTTCTAGTGGGGAACCTCAACTTTACCCTGTCAGAATCAGACAAATCTAACCACAAAATAAACAAGAAAGAAACTAGGGAGGTTAATAGGATTTCAGAAAACTTAGAAATGATAGACCTCTGGAGAAAATTGAAAAGGGACAGAAGGAAATACACCTTGTTCTTGGCAGTACATAGCACCTACACAAAAATTGTAGGTGTATTAAGGCATAAAAATCTCACAAATGCAAAAAGGCAGAAACAGTAAATGCTTCCTTTTCAGATCAGAATGCAATACAAATTATATTCAATAAAGGGCCAGGGAAAGACAGACTAAAAACTAATTGGAAATTAAATAACCTGATTCTAAAGAATGAGTGGGTCAAACAACAAATCACAGAAACAATCCATAATTTCATCCAAGAAAATGACAATAGTGAGACAACATACCAAAACCTATGAGATGCAGCCAAAACAGTTCTTAGGGGAACTTTTATATCTCTAAATATATACATAAATAAAATAGAGAAACAAGAAAAATTAGGCATGCAACTAAAAAAGTCAGAAAAAAAAAACAAATTAAAAATGCCCAATTAAACACCAAATTAGAAATTTTGAAGCTCAAAGGAGAAATTAATAAAATAGAAACCAAGAAAACTATTAAATAAAGAAAACTGAGTTTGTTTTATGACAAAACTAACAAAATAGATAAATTTTTGGTTAATTTTATTGGAAAAAGGAAAGAAAAAATAAGACATCACCAGTATCAAAAATGAAAGAGGTGAAAATACCACCAATGAAAAAGAAATTAAAGAAATAATTAGGAGATATTTTGTCCAACTCTGTTTCATTAAGTCTGACAATCCAACCAAAATGGGTGAATATTTACAAAACCATAAACTGCCCAGATAAATAGAAGAGGAAATAAAATACTTAAATAGTTCCATTTTAGAAAAAGAAATTAACAAATCATCAATGAACTCCCTAAGAAAAAAATCTCCAGGGCCATATGGATTCACAAGTGAATTCTACCAAACATTTAAAAAACAATTAACTCCAACACTATGTAAATTATTTATGAAAATAAGTAAAGAAGGAATTCTGCCAAATTTCTTCTATGACAAAAATATGGCACTGATACCTAAACCAAGAAGGATCAAAACAGAGAAAGAAAATTAGACCAATCTAATGAATTTTATGTAAAAATTTTAAATAAAATATTAATAAAGAGATTATAGCAACTTATTAGAAGAATAATTCACTAGGACCAAATGGGATTTATACCAGGAATCCAGGGCTAGTTCAATATCAGAAAAATTATTACCATAATCAACTATATCAATATGAAAACCACCAGAAATCATATGGCAATCTCAATAAATGCAGAAAAAGCTTTTGACAAAATATATTACCCATTCCTATGAAAAAATACTAGTGAGCACAGGAATACATGGAGCTTTCCTTAAACTAATAAGCAGTATTGGGGCAGCTAGATGGCATAGTGGATAGAACATCAGCCTGAAGTCAGGAGGACCTGAGTTCAAATTTGGCCTCCACACTTAACACTTCCTAGCTGTGTGACTCTGGGCAAATCACTTAATCCCAATTGCTTTGACGAAAAAAAATAATGAGCAGTATCTATCTAAAACCTAAAGCAAGCATTATTTATAATGGAGAGAAGCTAGATGCATTCCCAATAAGATCAGGGGTGAAACAAGGATGCCCACCACTATTATTCAACATTATGCTACAAATGTTGGTTTTAGCAATAAGAAAAGAAAAAGAAATTAAAGGAATTAGAATAGGCAATGAGGAAATAAAACTATCACTCTTTGCAGATAATATAATGATATCCTTAGAGATTCCTAGAAATCATCCAAAAATCTACTGAAACAAATTCACAGCTCTAGAAAAGTTGCAGAATATAAAATAAACCCACACAAATCATTAGCATTTATACATATTACTTACAAAGCCCATCAACAAAAGATAGAAAGAGAAATTCCATTTAAAATAACTGTAGACAAAATAAAATATTTAGGTTCTACCTGCCAAGAAAACCCCAAGAACTATATGAACACAATTACAAAATGCTTCTCACAAATAAAATCAGATCTAAGCAACTGGAAAAATATAAATTGTTCATGGGTAGGTCTAGCTAATATAATAAAAATGACAACTCTACCTAAATTTATCTACTTGTTCAGTGCCATACCAAATAAACTGCCAAAATATTTTTATAGAACTAGAAAAAAAAATAACAAAATTCATCTGAAAGAACAAAAGGTCAAGAATATCAAGGGAAATGATGAAAAAAAGTACAAAGGATGGTGTCTTGGCATTGGCAAACCTAAAACTACATTTTAAAGTGGCAGTAATCAAAACTATTTAATAGTGGCTAAGAAATAGAGTGATGAATCAGTGGAATAGATTAGATCCACATGACACAATAAGCAAGGTCTATAACAATCTAATATTTGATAAACTCCCAAACTCCAGCTTCTGGAATAAGAACTCATTATTTGACAAAAATTGCTGGGAAAACTGGAAAATAATGTCAGAAACTCAGCATAGACCTAGATCTCACATCCAATACTAAAATGAGGTCAAAATGGTTATGTATCAGATCTTTGAAGAAGGAAGGAATTTATGACCAAAGAAGAACTAAAGAACATTATAAAAGGCAAAATGGACAACTTTGATTACATTAAATTAAAAAGGTTTTGCACAATAAGACCAACACAAACAAGATTAAAAGGGAAGCACAAATCTGGGAAAAATCTTTGCAGGCAGTGTTTCTGATAAAGTTCTCATTTCTAAAATATATAAAGAACTGCATCAAATTTATAAGAATATACATCATTCCCCAATTGATAAATGGTAAAAGGATATGAACAATTTTGAGATGATGAAATTAAAGCTATCTATAGTTATATGGAAAAATGCTCTAAATCACTATTGATTAGAGAAATGCAAATTAAAACAACTCTGGGGTACCACTTCACACCTCTCAGATTGGCTAAGATGACATGAAAAGATAATGATAAATATTGGAGGGGATGTGGGAAAATTGGGACACTAAATGCATTGTTGTCCCAACAACCATTCTAGAGTGATCTGGAACTATGTCCAAAGGGGCTATAACACTGTCCATACCCTTTGACCCAGCAGTGCCATTAATGGGTCTGTATCCCAAGGAAATCCTAAGGAAGGGAAAAGGACCCACATGTGCAAAAATGTTTGTAGCAGCTTGTTTTGTGGTAGCAAAGAATTGGAAAATGAATACATGCCCATCAATTGGGGAATGGCTGAACAAGTTGCGGTACATGAATTGTTCTATAAAAATGATGAACAGGCTGATTATAGAAAGGCCTGAAAACATTTACATGAACTGATGCTGACTGAAAAAAGCAGAACCAGGAATACATTATATACAATAACAGCAAGGATATGGAGTGATCAACTCTGAAAGGCTTGGTTCTTCTCAGTAGTTCAGTGATCCAAAGCAATCCCAATAGACTTTGGACAGAAAATTCCATCTGCATTCAGAAAAAGAACTAAGGAGACTGAATGTAAATCAACAAATGCTGTGTTCACTTCTTTTTTCTGTTTTTTTTCCCTTTTTATTTTTTCTCCCAACACAATTCATAAAACAATGTATATTAAAAATAAATAAACTAAAAAAATAGCTAAAAAAGGAAAAGAAAATCTCACTCAGGTAAAGGGGAAAGGATGTGGGAAATCGGAGACAGTAACAAACTGTTAGTGGAGTTAGGAGCTGATGTAACCATTCTGGAAATGATTTGAAACTTTGCTCAAAGGGCAATCAAACTGTACATACTTTTTAATCTATTAACATGTTTATTTAGGAAAGGATAATAAGATGAGCAATTGTCTGCATCTACAACTGAATAGGAGGAAAGTGTTACTCATTATATTTGAGGAGTTATACAGTCATTTCAAAAATCCCAATATGATTCCTCAAAGTAAAAAATCTTTCCTTCTCTTTTTTAATTTTTTTTTCAATGACTGCAAATAGTGGAACATCAATCTGTGAAGAATCAACATTGTGAATAACTTAAAGGAAAACAGGAAGATTCACAGTGATCATGACTAGCCTAAAAATATTCTCAGTGAAGATTTCTATGTAAATGCACTAAAGAACACTAGAGAAATGTGAGACAAGAAAAGTAAGTGGCTCAGTAACAAGAGCAAGAGATAAAAGGTGGACAGACCAAGAGCTTCCTTGTTACCCTGAAATGAAACAAAAACCAGAGGAAAGCTTTTGGCATGTTGGGTAGATTATTTATGAAGGATATATTAAGGAACATAGACAAGAAACACACAAGATGAGAAAGTACATACAGGTTGTGATCTGCAGGTTTTCAGAGGTGGTGTCTAGATAAATGAGACTACAAGTCCTTTGAAATGTTTAAATATGATATTCACCAAGATTCCCTTAAATCAGGACACAATTGTTTATACATTTTAAAAAGCTGACTGGGAATGTTCTGCTGAAAATGAATTATGAGGATCTCTTATATAATACAAGTTGAAAGGAAGATGTTTTAGAGAAAAAAAAATCTCAATTCCTGGAGAAAAAAATATTTAAATAGAGCTAAAAATGGACCAGGTGTTCTGTTAATATTGGAGATCTGTAGTTCCTTTGAACAGTATCTAAAAAAATGGCTCAAAGACAGAACACCTTATGATGGGGAACTACATATTTCTCTCAATAATTACCCATTTCTCCAGCAAATCATAGATGTGTTTTGTTTTTTGGGGAAAATATCATATTCCTGGACATTCTACCTATATGGGCTCAAAGTTACACTGAAATAAGATAAGGATGAAAGCAACTATATCCTTCCCCATTCCTACCATTTTATCCATTCATCTGTTAACATAAGTCCAAGGGGAAAAAATGAAGGATTGAAGTGAAAGATCATTTAAACTAAGCTGAATGTTGAATAATTATAAAAACAGTCAGTCTCAGAAAAGAGATCAGAAAATATCTCCCTCTTTGGGGTGGATAGGTAGAAAACAAGGTATTAGGGATATAGCATATATTGCTGAGTATGGAATTTTATCAAATGGTTTACTTGTCTATTTTTTGTTACAACAGAAGTGTCATTTTTATGATGGAAGAAATTTGGAAATGACTATAATGTTAACAAAATGAATTTTTTTTCAAAGAAAGAAAATGCAAAGAATTAGACATTGGAAGGATGTCCATTAGTTGAGGAATGGCAAAATAAATTGTGGTATATGATTCCAAGGGAATGCTATTGTATTATACAAAATGATGAGCAGATTATTAAAAAAAACCTTCATTTCAAAAAAAGAAATGAAGACACATAGGAACTCATGCAAAATAGTGAGCAGAGCCAAGATATCATTGTACACATTAACAGCAGTGTTGTCTGATGATCAATTGTAATTGACATTCTCAGCAATACAATGATATAAGACAATTATTAATGTCTTATGATGAAAAATACTATGTATATCCAGAAAGAACTGATGGCATATGGATGCAGATTGAGGCATACTTTTAAATTTTATTTTTCTTTCCTTTTTTTAAAAATTTTAAAATTAAAATTAAAAAAAAGTCTATGTTCTTTTTGCAACATGGCTAATATGAAATGTTTTGCATGACTATACATGTATAATCTATATCAAAGTGCTTGCCTTCTTAAGGAGAGGGATGGCTAGGAGAGAAGGAATTCAGAACCCAAAAATATAAAAACAAATGTTAAAAAATGGGTTTTTGCAAGTAACTGACTAAAATTTTTTTTAAAAAATTCTTCAGAAAAAAAGAAAGCAATGAAGGAGCTAAAGTCACTAATATATCACATGTTACATCATACATAGAAGTATAATATATGAAAACATTTGCTTATCAAAATAAATTTTGTACTGATATACAATGTCCACAAGTATTCTCACAAGTGTCCAAGTAACTTTCTACAATACAGATTCGTCACAGGAAAAAGGCCAGAGATAGCATTTCCAAATTTAAATTATTATCACTGCAGACAGTGTTATAATTTCACTTCACCAAACCCTGAACAGAGTTATAATATGGTTTATTTTTGATGTCCTCAATTAATATGTTTACAGAGTTACTTAGGAAAATCAGCAAGAAAATCAACATGTACCATCAGTTTAAACCATAAATACAATATTATATTTTTTCTGGCATGATCATTCTATCATAGCTTTTATAAATGCTTAAAAGGACCCTCTAATACAGAATTGCTGGAATCTCATTATTTTTATATAGAAACATGAAATTTATAAATATAAATCCCAGACTTATGAGAACAGCACCTTGATTGGAATTTGCCCAAATTTACTTTCATTTTGGCAGTTGCCATTACTTCAGATGTAACCATGAGTGATATTGTATTGAAAAGCCTTCAGTATCTACTTAGAAAGGGGCTATAAGATTCTTCACTTTAAAAAGGGTGTTTCTTGACTTTACAGACAACTCCTGTAGTCAATGGAAAGAAAAAATCACACATAACCCGACCATGTATAAGGAATAATATAATCTCTCCTTCTCTCTCAGTCTGTTTCTTGCCAACTCTAAAATCTTTTGTAGATTTTAAAAACTAGACTCTGCATATTTAGAAGAGACTGCCTCTTAAGTCTTAGGACAGAAATCAGGCTGAATATTTATGATGATAATAAACAAAAATGTTTAGTTTTATATAACCCATGATCTATGGGTACCTTGCTATCTATAAATGATCCTTCCACTATTTGAAGTTCTTCTCCAAAGACTTATCATAGTTTGGAGATGGCATTGGGTCCTTAAAGAATTTGTGAGTAGTTCTGGAAGTTCCAACCAAGGTCAAAGGATTCCAATATGGGTCTGGCAGAGAATTATGTTCCTATTGTCCAAGCACCAGTCATCTTCAGTTTGGAAAATTTCATTATTAGAATGTTAATCATTTAGTGATAAAATGTTTATTAATGGCTAATAATAACTTTTATATAGTGCTTTGAACTTGAATTATATTATCTCATTTGATCTTTACAACAAGTTTGTGAGGAAGGTTCCATGATTATCTTCTTACAGATAAGCAGAATGAGGCTGAGATAATTCCCCTAGTTTCTGAGACAGGTTTCAAATGCAGATAATCCTAATTTCAAGTCTGACTCTTTATCCACAATGGCACACAGATGCTTATTATTAAATTAATTGAAATCAGTAAATTTTATTGAATTAGAGCAGATGTCAAAAGTCTAAAGGACTTCAGAAGCTCTCTTATGCAAACTTCCATGTAAAGTCCTCCCAAATAACATCTCTCTGAATATGAGAAGATAGTTATTATTCTCCTTTGAATTCTACCTTTTCCAATCTAAGCATTCCCAGATTTCTCAATAGATATTCATATGTAATAACCCTAAGGTCCTTCAATATAACAGATGTTGTGCACTGAAAACTCTTAATTTAATCAATGTCCTTCTTAAAAGGTAGGCAAAAATGAACATAATATGTCAAATGGGGTTTGACCAAACAAGAATATTATAGGGCATGAATTCCATAATCCTGTACATTATGCTTTGTTACCCTAATAAACTGCTAGTTCCACAATCAAAAGTAACAATAGTATTTGCAGCTACAGTAAAACAAGGGCCCTTCCTGTGTAAAGAGCAGAGTACAGACAGGAGAAAATTGACTATACCTCTCCAAATAAAACATCATTTATAAAGCACAAAAGCATGCAAATCCCCAGAACTACCTCTGAAACAGAAGCACAAAAAAGACTAAAACTTGGGACAACAGCTCTCTGAACCCAGATGAACAGAGAACAATTTTACCATAAAATTCAAAGTCAAGAAATAGGATGAAAAAAAAATCAAATAAAAAAAAAAATACTTTGGCCATAAAAAGCTATTATGGTATCAGGGAAGACCAAGACATAAATTCAGAAGACAACAATATGAAAATAGCTAAAAGCAAAGCCTCAAAGGAAAATGCTGGGGCAGCTAAATGGTGCAATGAATACAGCACCAGCCCTGAAGGCAGAAATTTGACCTCAGACATTTTACACTTCTTACCTCGGGCAAATCACTTAATCCCAATTGGCTCAGAAAAAAAAATGCTAATTGAGTCCAAAGTCAGCAAGAATTCTTGTGAGACTTAAAGAAGGAAATAAGAATGATAGAGGAAAACTTAGGGAAAGAAATGAGAGTAGTGCAAGAAAATTATGAAAAGAAAATAAACAATTATGTAAAAGAAGTACAAAACAATGAAAAAATAATAGCTTAAAAAAGAAAAATGGCCTAATTGTAAAGGAGCATAAAAATTCACTGAAGATAAAGCAGAAATGGCAAAATGGAAAAAGATACAAAAGCTCATTGAAGAAAATAATTAAAAATTAGAATTGGGCAAGTGGAAGACTTCATAAGGGAAGTGGATGACTTCATAAGACTTCAAGAAACAATAAAAGCAAAGTCAAAAGAATGAAAAATTATATAAGAAAATGTGAAATATAGGGAAAACAACTCTCCTGGAAAATTTAGGAGAGATCATTTTAACATTATTGGTTACTGGAAAGCCAGAGATGGGGAAAGAGACTGGACATCATATTTCAGGAAATTTATCAAGGAACACTGTCCCAATATCTCACATACAGAGGGTAAAATAAAAATTGAAAAAAATCACCAATTGTCTTCCGAAAGAGATCCCAAAATGAAAACTCCCAGGAATATTACAGCCAAATTTCAAAGCTCCCAGGCCAAGGAACAAATATTGCAAGCAGCCAGAAGGAAACAATTCAAATATCATGGAGCCACAGTTAGAATCATTCAAGATTAAAAGTGGAAGATTGAGAATATGATATTCCAAAAAGAAAAGGATTATAACTAAGAATATCTATGCAGCAATACAAATAACTATCCAGCAAAACACTATAATCTTCCATAGGAAAAAATAAATATTTATTGAAATAGAGGGCTTTAAAATCTTCTCAATGAAAAGGCTAAAGCAGAATGGAAAATTAGACAAACACATGGCCTTCTTCACTGAACAATTGGAACTGGTTTGATACATTTCATTGTTGAAGAGAGTCATGTCCTTCAGAATTGATCATAATATAGTATTGTTGTTGCCGTGTATAATGATCTCCTGGTTCTGCTCATTTCACTCAGCATCAGTTCATGCAAGTCTCTCCAGACTTCTCTGAAATCATCCTGCTGGTCGTTTCTTATAGAAAAATAATATTCCATTCATATACTATAATTTGTTCAGCCATTCTCCAATTGACGGGCATCCATTCAGTTTCCAGTTTCTAGCCACTACAAAAAGAGCTGCCACAAACATTCTTGCACATGTGGGTCCCTTTCCTTCCTTTAAGATATCTTTGGGATATAAGCCCAATAGAAACACTGCTGGGTGAAAGGGTATGCACAGTGTGATAACTTTTTGAGCATAGTTCCAAATTGCTCTCCAGAATGGTTGGATCCGTTCACAATTCCACCAACAATGTATCAGTTTGACTGTTTTTCTTAATATAATGATCCCAGGCAATTCCAAAGAACTCATAATGAAAAAATGCTCTCTACCCTCTAGAGATAAAATTGATGAATTGCAAATAAAATTTGAACCATAATTTTCTCAATTTCTTTATTTTTCTTGCATATACACATACACATACATAACACCTACATGGAAACAGGTTTTGCATTTTTTCACATGTGTAATTGATATCATATTGCTTTCCTTCTCAGTGGGTAATGGAGGGAGCAGAAAGGAGGGAGTAAATTTATAATTCAAAATTTAGAAAGAAAAAAATGTTTTAAATAAATATTTTTTTTTAAATTTAAATAAAAATTATTTTACCTCTCACTGCTAATTGGCATAGTGGATAAAATGCTGGGTCCAAAATCAGGGAGACATGAGTTCACATTTGGTTTCATATACTTAGTAGGTGTATGAATTTGGGCAACTCACTTAACAGATATTTGACTAAGTTTTCTCAAATATGAAGAAGCAATCATAATATCCCATACTTGATAGAGTTATCATGAGAATCAAATGAAAAAATATTTGTAAAGTGCTTAGCATGGTTCATGGCTTATGATATGTCCTAAATAAATGCTTATTCTATTATTTCATTTTGTCAGTGGTGTCAAAAACAAATATAAATGAATCTTCTTCCACTTGACTTAAAAAACTACAAATTAATATTAGGTTGCTTTATTTTTAAAGATTCAAATGTTACTTTATTTATTCCAAATTTTAAACATTTTCATTGAAAGTTTTGAGTACCAGTTTGTATACCTTCCTCCATTTCTTCCACCTTAGATAGCAAATAGCTAGATATAGGTTATATGTGTGCAATTATGAAAATATTTTTATATTAGTCATTTTGAACAAGAAGATTCAAATGATCCCTGAGAAAAAATCCCCAGGACTAGATGGATTTACATGTGAATTCTACCAAATATTTAAAGAAAAATTAACTCCAACACTGTATAAACTATTTGAAAAAATAGGGAATGAAGGACTCCTACCAAATTCCTTTTATGACACAGACATGGTATTGATACTTAAAAGAGGTAGGATGAAAACGGAGAAAGAAAATTATAGACCAATCTCCCTAATGAATATTGATACAAAAATCTTAAATAAAATATTAGCAAAGAGATTACAGAAAATCATCCCCAGAATAATATACCATGACCAAGTAGGATTTACATCAGGAATGCAGGATGGTTCAATATTAGGAAAACTATTAGCATAATTGATTATATCAATAACCAAATTAACAAGAAAAAATATGATTAACTCAATAGATGCAGAAAAAGCATTTGATAAAAATCCAACATCCATTCCTATTAAAAACACTAGAGAATATATGAATAAATGGACTTTTCCTTAAAATAGTCAGCATCATCCACTTAAAGCCATCAACTAGCATCATATGCAATGGTGATAAACTGGAACCATTCCCAGTGAGATCAGGGGTGATACAAGGTTGCCCACTATCACCATTACTATTCAATATTGTATTCGAAATGCTAGCTTTGGCAATAAGAGAAGAAAAAGAGATTAAAGGAATTAGAGTAGGTCATGAGGAAATCAAATTATCACTCTTTGCAGATGATATGATGGTGCACTTAGAGAATCCTAAAGAATCAACTAAAAACTATTAGAAATAATCCACAACTTTAGCAAAGTTGCAGGATACAAAATAAATCCACATAAATAATCAGCATTTTTATATATCACTAACAAAATCCAATAGGAAGAGATACAAAGAGAAATTCCATTTAAAATAAGTCTAAGGGTAAATGAAATGGAGGAATATCTACAAAAATATAGATTGCCCAGATTAACAGAAGAGGAAATAAATTATTTAAATAGCCCTATTTCAGAAAAAGAAATAGAACAAGCTATTAATCAACTCCCTAAGAAAAAATCTCCAGGGCCAGATGGATTTACATGTGAATTTTACCAAACATTCAAAGAACAATTAATCCCAATACTATATAAACTATTTGAAAAAATAGGGAAAGAAGTTGTACTACCAAATTCCTTCTATGACACAGATATGGTGCTGATAGCTAAACCAGGTAGGGAGAAAACTGAGAAAGAAAACTATAGACCCATTTCCCTAATAAATATTGATGCAAAAATTTTAAATAAGATTTTAGCAACAAGATTACAGAAAGTCATCCCCAGGATAATACATCATGACCAAGTAGGATTTATACCAGCAATGCAGGGCTGGTTCAATATTAGGAAAACAATTAGCATAATCAATTATATTAATAACCAAATTAATAAAAATCATATGATTATCTCCATAGATGCAGAAAAAGCCTTTGATAAAATCCAACACCCATTCCTATTAAAAACACTGGAGAGTATAGGAATAAATGGGCTTTTCCTTAAAATGATTAGTAGTATCTACTTAAAACCTTCAGCAAGCATCATATGTAATGGAGTCAAACTAAAACCATTCCCAATAAGATCAGGAGTGAAACAAGGCTGCCCACTGTCACCATTATTATTTAATATTGTCTTAGAAATGTTAGCTTTGGCAGTAAGAGAAGAAAAAGAGATTAAAGGAATTAGAGTAGGTAATGAGGAAACCAAATTATCACTCTTTGCAGATGACATGATGATATACGTAGAGAACCCTAAAGACTCAACTAAAAAACTACTAGAAACAATTCACAACTTTAGCAAAGTTGCAGGATACAAAATAAATCCACATAAATCATCAGCATTTTTATATATTACCAATAAAGTTCAGCAGCAAGAGATACAAAAAGAAATTCCATTCAAAATAACCGTTGATAGTATAAAATATTTGGGAATTTATCTGTCAAGGGATAGTCAGGAACTATATGAACTAAACTACAAAACACTTTCCACACAAATAAAATCAGACCTAGTCAATTGGAAAAACTTAAAATGCTCATGGGTAGGACGAGCAAATATAATAAAAATGACAATACTACCCAAATTAATTTACTTATTTAGTGCCATACCAATCAAACTCCCAAGAAATTATTTTACAGATCTAGAAAAAATAGCAGCAAAGTTCATTTGGAAAAACAAAAGGTCAAGAATTTCAAGGGGATTAATGAAAAAAAGGCTGACAAT
>JAJPUD010017732.1:0-30519 GCA_023553655.1 Myrmecobius fasciatus
ATGCTCTCCAGAATGGTTGGATCCGTTCACAGTTCCACCAACAATGTATTAGTGTCCCAGTTTTCCCACATCCCCTCCAACATTCATCGTTATCTTTTCCTGTCATTTTAGCCAATCTGACAGGTGTGTAGTGGTATCTCAGAGTTGTCTTAATTTGCATTTCTCTGATCAATAGTGATTTGGAGCAACTTTTCATATGACTAGAGATGGTTTTAATTTCATCATCTGAAAATTGTCTGTTCATATCCCTTGACCATTTATCTATTGAAGAGTGGCTTGAATTCTTATATATATGAGACAATTCTCTATATATTTTAGAAATGAGGCCTTTATCAGAACCATTAAATGTAAAGATGATTTCCCAATTTGATGCTTCCCTCCTAATCTTGTCTGCATTAGTTTTATTTGTACAGAAACTTTTTAACTTAATATAATCAAAATTATCTATCTGGTGTTCAATTAGGAGTTCCAGATCTTTTTTGGACATAAATTTATTCATCTCTACAAGTCTGAGAGGTAAACTATACTACGTTCCTCTAATTTGCTTACAATATCACTCTTTATATCTAGATCATGAACCCACTTAGATCTTATTTTGGTATGTGGTGTTAGATATGGGTCAAGCCCTAATTTCTTCCACACTAGTTTCCAATTTTCCCAGCAGTTTTTGCTGAATAGTGAGTACTTATCCCAAAAGCTGGAGTCTTTGGGTTTATTGAATACTAGATTGTTAAAGTTATTGCCTAGATTATCCTGATAACCTATCCTATGCCACTGATCAACTGCTCTATTTCTGAGCCAGTACCAAATGGTTTTGATGACTGCTGCTTTATAATATAGTTTTAGATCTGGTACAGCAAGGCCACCTTCATCTGCCTTTTTTTTTTCATTAATCCCCTTGAAATCCTTGACCTTTTATTTTTCCAAATGAACTTTGGTACTATTTTTTCTAGATCTGTAAAATAATTTGTTGGGAGTTTGACTGGTATGGCACTAAATAAGTAGATTAGTTTGGGTAGTATTGTCATTTTTATTATATTTGCTCGGCCTACCCATGAGCACTTAATGTTTTTCCAATTGATTAGGTCTGATTTTATTTGTGTGGAAAGTGGTTTGTAGTTTAGTTCATATAGTTTCTGACTTTTCCTTGGCAGATAGATTCCCAAATATTTTATCCTATCATTTGTTATTTGGAATGGAATTTCTTTTTGTATCTCTTGCTGCTGAACTTTGTTGGTAATATGTAAAAATGCTGATGATTTATGTGGATTAATTTTGAATCCTACAACTTTGCTAAAGTTGTGAATTGTTTCTAGTAGTTTTTTAGTTGAGTCTCTAGGGTTCTCTAAGTATACCATCATGTCATCTGCAAAGAGTGATAATTTGGTTTCTTCATTACCTACTCTAATTCCTTTTATCTCTTTTTCTTCTCTTATTGCTAAAGCTAACATTTCTAATACAATATTAAATAGTAATGGTGACAGTGGGCAGCCTTGTTTCACTCCTGATCTTATTGGGAATGGTTTTAGTTTGTCTCCATTACATATGATGCTTGCTAATGGTTTTAAATAGATGCTACTGATCATTTTAAGGAAAAGCCCATTTATTCCTATACTCTCCAGTGTTTTTAATAGGAATGGGTGTTGCATTTTATCAAATGCTTTTTCTGCATCTATTGAGATAATCATATGGTTTTTGATAGTTTGTTTATTAATATAATTAATTATGCTTATAGTTTTCCTAATATTGAACCAGCCCTGCATCCCTGGTATAAATCCTACTTGGTCATAGTGTACTATCCTGGGAATGACTTTCTGTAATCTCATTGCTAATATCTTATTTAAAATTTTTGCATCAATATTCATTAGGGAAATTGGTCTGTAGTTTTCTTTCTCTGTTTTCACCCTACCTGGTTTAGCTATCAGCACCATATTGGTCTCATAGAAGGAATTTAGCAGTATACCTTCTGTCCCTATTTTTTCAAATAGTTTATATAGTATTGGAATTAATTGTTCTTTGAATGTTTGGTAGAATTCACATATAAATCCATCTGGCCCTGGAGATTTTTTCTTGGGGAGTTGGTTAATAGATTGTTCTATTTCTTTTTCTAATATGGGGCTATTTAAATAATTTATATCCTCTTCTGTTAACCTGGACAATCTATATTTTTATAGATATTCCTCCATTTCATTTAGATTATCGAACTTACTGGCATAAAGTTGGGCAAAGTAACTCCTAATTATTGCTCTAATTTCCTCTTCATTGGAGGAAAGTTCTCCCTTATCATTCTTGAGACTAACAATTTGATTTTCCTCTTTCCTTTTTCTTATCAAATTAACTAAAGGCTTATCTATTTTGTTGGTTTTTTCATAGAACCAACTCTTAGTTTTATTTATTAATTCAATAGTTTTCTTATTTTCAATTTTATTAATTTCTCCTTTTTGTTTTTAGAATTTCCAATTTGGTATTTAATTGAGGGTTTTTAATTTGTTATTTTTCTAGTTTTTTTTTAATAATAAGCCCAATTTGTTGATCTTTTCTTTCTCTATTTTATGCAAGTAAGCATCTAGAGATATAAAATTGCCCCTTATAACCGCTTTGGCCATATCCCATAAATTTGGGTATGTTGTCTCCTTATTGTCATTCTCCTGGATGAAATTATTGATTGTGTCTATGATTTGTTTTTCCCCCTCTAGTTCTCTTTTTCATATTATCAAAGTAATATCTAGTTAATTATACCCCCAAACTTTAAGTATCCCCATAGAAGAAATAAAGTTCTCAAGAGTCCTTTCCTTTTTACCTTTTTATGCTTCTCTTGAGTTCTGTGTTTGGATGTCGAATTTTTTGTTCAGATCTGGTCTTTTCATTAGAAATAGGTGAAATTCACCTATATCATTGAATGACCGACCACCTTCTTCCCTGGAGGATAATGCTCATTCTACCTGGATAGGTTATTCTTGCCTCTAATCCAAGTTCCTTTGCCTTTCGGAATATCTGATTCCAGGCCCTTCGATCCTTCAATGTGGAGGCTGACAGATCGTGTGTGATTCTAATTATTGATCCTCGGTATTTGAATTGTTTCTTTCTAGCTGCTAGCAGAATCTTTTCCTTGGTGCGATAGTCCTGAAATTTAGCCACAATATTCCTTGGGGTTTTAATTTTGGGGTCTCTTTCAGGAGGTGATCGGTGAATTCTTTCAATGGTGATTTTGCCTTCTGATTCTACAAACTCAGGGCAGTTTTCTTTCAGGATTTCCTGGAAGATAGTGTTTAGATTCTTTTTTTCATCATGACTGTCAGGAAGTCCAATAATTCTTAGATTGTCTCTCCTAGATCTATTTTCCAAGTCAGTTGTTTTTCCTAGGAGATATTTCTTATTTTCCTCTAATTTTTCATTTTTTTGTTTTTGTTTGACAGATTCTTGAAGTCTTATTGAGTCATTCACTTGCATTTGTTCAATTCTTATTTTTAAAGTGTTGTTTTCTTCAGTTACCTTTTTAAGCTCCTTTTGTAACTGGCCAATTTCTTCATTGCACTCTTTTTCCACTTCACTAATTTTATTTTTCAATTAATTGGTGTCTTTATCATATCTCTTTTGGAGGGCTTCTTGCACTGACTTCAGTTTATTTTCCCATTTATCCTTCAGCTCTCTTTTGAGATTCTGCATGCAATCTTCCAGAAAGGCCTTTTGAAAAGGGGACCAGTGATGTTCCTTAATAACATCCTCTTGAGTTTTGTCTAAAGGAACCTTAGAATCTGGGGTCAGCCCTTCTCTGTCTCGATAAAAGCTGTCTATGGTGAGAGCTCTCTTTTGCTTCATTTTTTTTTTTAAAACAGGGTGTATATCTCTTTAAGGTTTGGAAAAACAATGGCTAAAGCTCTTTGCCCTGGGGCAATTTGGCGAATTAATTTAAGGTGCTGGGCTGGTGGGGGCTAGGACTAAGTCCGAATTACTCCTTAAACAAGGCAAGTCTGCCAGAACACCTGCCCCCAATCAGGGCAGAGTGTCCCGAGTGCCTCAGATAAACTCCATGTGTTTGGAGTTTGGAGTTTGGCGTTTTTGCCACAGTGAGCTGAGTCCCACCTTCACTTCTGGCCTACACCACTCTTTATCCCTCTGTCCGAGTTAGACAAACCTGATGTGAAGTTCTTCAGAGATATCAGCAAGCAGTGTCCAAGTATTTCTGAATTCATTGACTTGAAGATCAGTTCAGAGGCTTATTTAATTTGTTGATTTGAGAGAAGATCAGAGGAGACGCAGAGAGTCACGTTTTCACTCCGCCATCTTGGCTCCACCTCCTCCTTTTCTCTCTTTTTCTCTCTTTCCTTCTTTATTTTTCTCTCTTTCTTTCTTTAATAACTTTACCAATGTTTCCCCTAACTCAACGTCAGTGCCACATATGAGTTGAATAGATGGTTATCTATATTGATTTATTTTTATAGTTCTAGAAAAACTTCTGCCTCCTAATATACTCTTTCTCTTTTATCGTTGATATCTAAATTATACTACTAGAGATTATCATATATTTTTCCAAGATGAAGTGTTGACATGAGTAGAGGCTAAAGAAAGCTCTGATGCATTCCAGGAGAGAAGAGAAAGGAAGAAAAGAGATAGACATAAATTCCTGAGAGCATTGAAATAGAAAATTCATATCCTTCACAATTGTTTGTGTCCAGCCTTGCAGACTTATTTAAATTACATTGTCAAATTCTTGGATTAATGACCACCTGTTTCATTGACTTATGCCTTTATATTTTCATGTAATGGTAACCACTATTCCCTCTGGGTAATCAGTATTTGTGAATAGTGTTCAATGCCAGGTAGATTTCTAGTAGCAAGCGAACAAACTCTCCCCGCCCCTCCCCCCTTTTTTTCCCAATTTGATGGCAGTTATCAGATTCAGAAGTTTAATTGTGACAAACTCATTTCTGGAAGCATATGACTCATGTTACTCTTCCCTCAATGTTAAGCTGGAAGACGTGGAGGTACCTTTAGTTAGTCACATGGTTAACTTTTTTATCTGGAATTTTCACCAGGCTTACAGAATCAGGATCTATACAGAATCTTTGATATTAGTCTACACTGTCACATTCACTTTTCCCTTTTTTTCTCCTGGCAGATTTTTTTGAAAGTCTCACTGTGGGAATTAATTAAGACAACTGCTTCTCCTAATAATATAATAGTAATCCCCTAAATTGTGGCCAGGGATTCTTGAGATGCTTTGTTTTTCTAGGTTGGGAAGCATTGCCTGACCTTAAAGAGTGTATGATCACATACTGGAAAGAGAGGTAGTACCCTATCTTAACTTCAATAGCCAGTTGTCTCCAATACAATCATATCTATTTTTAATTCCTTATACTACTGCCCTTGGTATCACTCCAACCCCACTACAACACAAATGTACAACCTCTCTCATTTGATTCTGTTGTTGGAAGGATTATGAGATGCATTGTAAATATCATTACATTATCTTCACCCAAACCCATCTTTCTGACAAGGATTTACTGACAAAGATTTCATTTTCTGTCATTGAGTTTCTCATAACCTCAGTGTTATCTTTAACTTCTCACTTTGTCTCATCCAATATATCTAATTGGTCATTAAATCTCATTATTTCTCTCTTATCTCCCCCAGGTACGCATTTCTGTTTATTCAGATAGCCATTACCCTAGTTTAGACTCATATCATTTAGTGCCAGGACTTTTGCAATACATTTGCTATATGTTCTCTATGCCTCAACTGCTCCCTCTACCAACCCCCATCTAGTCCATTCTCTCTATAGCTGAAATATTCATTTTCCTTAAAATTCAGGTATGATCATGCCACCTTCTGTAGCTCCCCATTGCTTCTAGGATCACCTGTTATTTCATCTTTAACTGATCCCATTATAATATCATTTCTTGTATAAGTTTAATAACTTTAAGAATAAGTGGTACAGTAGCATATATACAAATACATACATACATACAATATATAATATTTAAAATGACAAATATATGAAACATAATTTATAAATAAGTATACACATAATGGTTTTTTATGCTCAAAAATGCTAAGAGGAGTCTGATTTCATAAAGTTGGTGGACTATTTTTTAAAATTTAAATTTGACGCTGTGATTCACCCCAACTAGATATCAAAGATTATATGATCAGTTCTGAAAGGTTGAACACAAATGGTAGGTGCTGGAGACAGACTTTACATCCAGAATGTAACATTTACACTAAAGATCCTTGGTTCTAAATCTCCTCAGTGAACTGTCTGAAATATATCTTTTCTTCTGTACCAATGGTCACTTTGGAAGAAGTCACCTAACAGCTGGGTCCCTAAACCCTGGAGAGTATATTCTTCAATCTGTTCAATTTTTCGTGCAAAGTTCATGGGAAAAAATGAAAATAAATCTAAAATTATATGTGTAATAGCAATTAGTTGATATCAGATATTTCTCCTTAGAAGAAAATTTATAAACAGATCAATTCTTTTATCTTTGTAAACCAAATATTCTATTTGTTCTCACTTGTGCCAAATATTAATTTTTAAATTTGCTTTACTCATAACACTTGGGCTACATGATTAAGCTAATTAAATAAGACAAAAGTTAGTTAGTTCATGCATTTTAAATAGTGGGCAGGATTTTTGTGACTTTTAGTTCTCAATCTTTATTGACTTCTTCGAGAAAGAAGACCTGCTTAGCCTCAGAAAACATATTTAGATAACTTTAATGATAGTCTTTTCCATTGGGAATAGCCATTACTTTGATCTGAGTTCATTCAACTTTCAAAATAATTTGTTTTTTCAGTGCTTTTATACTACTTCATATACTGGTTCTGCTCATCTCATTATTCATCATTTTGTTTTAGAAGTGATAAATGCAAGATGCAGAATACAACATATAAAGATACACATCTCTGTGTATATATATGCATATATATATATACATGTGTATATATATGCATATATACGCAGATATTTGTTTATATGTATACATGCATGTAGATGGATAAATACATACATATATAGAGATATCTCTATGTTTACACATAAATATGTGTGTGTCTACACACACAAAGAAAATATATTTATCCATACACATATTTGCCTATACACAGAGATAGACACAGTCTATAAGGACGTTTGTTTTGCTAGACTATGAACATTTTTTATACTGAATTTGTTGTCAATGGGGAAATGGCAGGAGAGGGAGAAAATGGGTTTCTGGCAATTTTAAAAAAAACAAAGTTGGTTTTTTAAAAAAAGAATATTGAAAAGTTTCTGATGTTCTCTAATAATCCTATAAATACAAAAAATTAACTTTTAATTGTTAGGAAATATGCTAAAGATTTGTTATAAAAAGGGACAGAAAGTAAGCTGCTAGGATTTAGGAGTCTTTGCTCCTAGCCAAGACCGAAAGTCTAACTTAATGTGTGAAGAAAATAAATTTACTTCCATGAGTTAATGCTTTAATACTTCAAAAATCTGTGATTTCATCCATGCAAATCCTTGCTTCACTGATGCAGTTACTGGAGAGTAATGATCTTTTAGTTACTGGGTTCAAAAAATTATCATCCTATTGCCACCTGACTCTCCAGACTTGCCCAGGCTATTTTGTTGATGACAGACATTTAAAGTTGTACTTGAAATGATTTTCCTAGGTTGGTAGGATCTGCTGGAAGGTTGTTACAATAAACATTGGAGTTAAAACTTTAGTGTAGGGAAGGAGTTCTTTAACCTTTTTGGGTCTTAGAAACATTTGGTAAATTGGTCAAGCCTAAGGATCTCTGCTCAGAATAATTGAGTTGTGTCTGCATTCTGCCTTCTTGGCTCCGCCCCCTTTATTTCTTTTTCTAAAATGGGACTATTTAAAGAATTTATTTCCTATTATATTAATCTGGGCAATCTATATTTTTGTAGGTATTCTCTTATTTCACTTAGATTATCAAATTTATTGGCATAAAATTGGGCAAAGTAACTCCTAATTATTGGTCTATTTTCCTCTTCATTGGTGGAAAGTTCTCTCTCTTCATTTTGAGAATAACAATTTGATTTTCCTCTTTCCTTTTTCTAATCGAATTAATTAAAAGTTTATCTATTTTGGTGTTTTTTTTTCATAAAACCAACTTTTAGTTTTATTTATTAATTTAATAGTTTCTTTTTACATTCAATTTTATTAATTTTTCTTTTTATTTTTAGATTTTCAAGTTTGGCATTTGATTGTGAGTTTTTAATTTATTTTTTTTCTAGCTTTTCTGGTTGCAAGCCCAATTCATTGATTTTGTCTTTCTCTATTTTATGCAAATAAGCACCTAGAGAAATCAAAATTTCCCTAATAACCACTTTGTCTGCATCCCACAAATTTTGGTATGTTGTCTCATTATTGTCATTCTCTTGGATGAAATTATTGATTGTGTCTATAATTTATTGTTTCATCCATTCATTCTTTAGGATGAGATTATTTAGTTCCAATTACTTTTTGGTCTATTTTCTCCAGGCCTTATATTGCATGTGATTTTTATTGCATCATGATCTGAAAAAATGCATTTACTATTTCTGCCTTTCTGCATTTGATTTTGAGGGTTTTATGCCCTAACACACGGTCAATTTTTGTATAAATTCCATGAACTTCTGAGAAAAAAGTAAACTCCTTTCTGTCTCCATCCAATTTTCTCCAAAGATATATCATACCTAAATTTTCTAACATTTTATTTATCTCCTTGGCTTCTTTCTTATTTATTTTGCGTTTCAATTTATCTAGTTCTGAGAGAGCACGGTTGAGATCCCCCACTAGTATAGTTTTGCTGTTTATTTCTTCTTGCATCTCTATAAACTTCTCCTCTAGGAATTTGGATGCTATACCACTTGGTGCCTATATGTTTAGTATTGATATTGCTTCATTATCTATGGTATCCCTTAGTAAAATATAGTTTCCTTCCTTATCTCTTTTAATTAGATCTATCTTTGCTTTTACTTGATCTGAGATCAGGATTTCTACCTCTCCCCCTCCCTTTTTTTTAAAAAAAAATTTAAATATAGATTAGCAGAAAGGGCCAGATCAGGAAAAATATGGAGTTCATGAACTCCCCAAATCTTCTAAATATATGATAATATAAATTACTTGTGGATAAATTCTATATTTTATGAGAATTACAAACAAACAAACAAACAAACAAACAAATGAACAAAAATACCTTGGTAATTGGCTTGGCAGAAGTTAGGTTTAGATCAACTTTTCATTTCATATGCTGCAATAATCTCCAAGTGGTTATAAGATCTGAATATTAAATATAATATCATTAAGAAATTAAAAGAAAATCTTGTTCAATCCCGATCCCACATCAGATACTACTAAAGGAAGAATTCTTTTTTTAAATTTATTTAGTTAATATTTTTCCTCACACATTCAAAAAACAAAACAAATTTTACATTTTAAAAAAATGAGTTCTAGTTCTCTCCCTTATTCCCGCTCACAACTACATTCACTACTAATGAAGTTTATGCAAAACTTTTACATAAAAGTCAAGTTGAGAAAGAAAACATAGATCTCTCACCCTAATGAAAATAAAAATCCTTAAGAAAAAATAAGTTAAAAAGTAAAGAGTTAGAAAGAGAAAGAATGCTTTAATCTATATTCAGACACAATCATTTCCTTCTCTGGATATGTATAGGATTTTTCATCACAAATCCTTCAAAGTAGTCATGGATAATTGTACTTTTTGATAATAGCAAAGCCATTTACAGCTGGTCATCCCAGAACGTTGCTATTATGTTATATATAATACATTTCATTTTGCTTGAGTTCATGGAGTACTTTGCAGGTTTGTTTAGTTTTTTTTTTTCTTCTGAGAGCATCCTGCTCATCATTTCCCATAGAACAACAATATTCTGTCATAAACATATACTACAGTTTATTGAGTCATCCCCCAATTGATAGGCATCCCCTCAATTTCCAATTGTTTTGCCCTGAGAACTGCTATGAATATTTTTGTATATATATATAGGTCATCTTCTAAAGGAAGAATTCTTAAATAAACTAAAGCAAAGAATGTCACAAAAATTGAAATTCACAATTTTAGTTAGCATAAATAAAATTCATATGATTAGGAGAGGGAAATAAGCCATCAACTAGGGGGAAAGCTCAATAAAATTACACTGATAAAATTCTTATGCATACTCTGTAGGAAAGCATAATTATACTGGCCCAATGGCCAGTTCAAAATAAAATAAATGTCAAATAATATGAACAAAAAGTCTTTAAAAATGTGATATACACTTGACAGATTATTCCAAATAACTAATTATAAGGGAAATGGAAATTAAAATAACTTTTACCATCCTGGAAAGTATGGCAAAAGATGGGAATGGTTAATTTTGAAGAGGTTGTGGAAAAGTCATAACAATAATAAGCATATATATTTTATTGTGGTAGTGGAAGTGCAAGTTGATCTGTAACTAAAATGAATTACAGCTCTTTCTCACCTTTATACTTTAATAGAATACTTTAATATTCTACATGAAACCCTGCCTATTCTTCCAGGTATTAGATCCTACCTTCCAAATTTTTGCCTTGAAAAATATATAATCTCTATGTACACATTTATGTATATATTGTCTTCTTGATAGAATGTAGACTTCTTGAGTGATGGCATTCCTGTTTCTTTGTACCTCCACAACCTAGCAAACTGTTTGGCATATAGGAATTGACACAAAGATTAGTTGATGAAAAGACTACACTGATTCAAAGCAAAATGAACTGAAAAAAATGAAATCATATGCACATTGATTATGTTAATGCAAATGGAATAAGTATCTAAAAACTGTTGAAACTGAACTCTGAAATTATAATAACCAAATACGGCTGCAGAACAGTGCTAAAATTGTATTGCCTCTCTTCTTTGAAGAGGCAGAGTATTTTGACCTTGGAAAATTGCACAGGCTGAGACTTGTTTGATGTGTGATTTAAAAAGAAATATAGATATTTATTGAATTGAATAGACACTCTCTCTCCATATATGTACATATATATCTTTCTATAAATGCAAATACATACATAAAAACTTTTCTTTTAAAAGCAGATTTAATTTACAATTCATACCATGCTTATTTGTACATAGATTTTGGCCACAATTATTTAAACATATAGGAATATGAAACAGGACTAATTATGCTAAGTATATTTATTAGACTTCCTATATATAATTTTTTATATCTCCCACAAGGGGAAACACACAAACTTGAAATTTATTGAACTATTCAAATGGTATTATGTTGATTCATAAACCTATGTTTTAAATGTTACATGCCCATGTATAAGACAGATTATAGTAGCTCCAAATTAGCTGTTAATGTTTCCAGAAAAGTCCAATGATATATGCTTACTTCATTAATTGCAAATAACATTGTTCTTCTGAGTAATTACCTTGCTATCCAAGAGACATATAGAGGAGAAAACGTCTTTGTAGGTTTTCAAATTAGCTGGTTATGGTAGGAGGCAAAGAAAATGCATTTTAATAATTTGTGCTTATAAATTCTATTACCAAATAGAAGTTGATCTTACTTTTTGGATATTATTCCTTTTTAAAACATATAATATCAATATCATTAAATTAAGAATCTACTGGGAATATTCTTATAGTAGACAAAATAAGTATGGATCTGTTGATTTCTTTAGAAAGTCTATGATGTTTTTAGATGTAGAAATGATGTATCGTTGGAATTTATATATGGGTTTTATTGGAAGGTCAAAGAACTGAAGAATGTAAAATTTCTAGGGAGGAACTGATAAAGCATTTTATCAAGGTTCTAGTCTAGATTTGTATGTACTTCTACTTCATTTTAGCTATGATTAACTTGGCATTACCAAATTTTGTTCTAAGATTCACATTCAGAACTTCTACTATCAAAATTAAATCTCCCAGCTCTCTAATGCTTTGATTACTCCTGATTTCACTCTATACTACTTTTCTCACTACCTGATTATTCTGATTTTTAAAATAAAATCCATTTATTCACTATTACTTCTACGATCAAAGTTTAAATTCCTCTCCTTAGTATTTAAAGCTCTTCACAATCTAGTCCCATCTTTTCCTTTCAGACCAAATTCAGTACTCCTCCTGCACTCTGTGTTCCAACCAAATTATCTTTACTATCTCTTAAATCCATCACTTTTCATTACCTTTCTCCTACACTAGTGATATGCCTACCTAATTAAGTCACCATCTCACTCAAAGAAGTGATTTTTGTTCATCTTTTCATTCCTTTTCAAACTACTTTGCCTTTCTTTTACTGAAAAAAGAGGCCAAACACCACAAGTTCCCTCTTCTCCCCTCTTCATCTCATATCACCCAGGTCTCTACAATAGTTGACTTCACTTTGTCTCTTCTTACTCTCTTCTCAACTCTCTATATGTTTGCTTATGGTTAATTATTTAATGAAAACTGCTTTTTTCTAAAGTTAGTAAGTCTCTTCATTTCCAAATATAATGTTTTTTTCAATACTCATTCTTGATTATTCTGCAGCCTTTGACACTGTAGCTTACCTTTTTTTGTTCTGATGTGTTTCTTCTCTCTTTGTTCTCCCCCTATCTATTTGACTGCTTCTTCTCAATCTTTACTAATAAATTTTCATATAAACCATACATCTTAATGCTAGTGTCCCTCCCATAGGGTTCTGGTTATGACCTTTTTCTCTTTCTCTTTTACTTTTTTTTATCATTAGCTCCTATGGATGATTCTCAAATCAACTTGTCCAACCCTAACCTCTCTGCTGACCTCAAATTTTGTGGTTCCAATTGTCTATTATATATTTTGAACCAGAAAACCTGTCTCAAAATTAACTCATAATTTTTTCTTCCAGTTCTTCTCCCTTTTTGTGGAGGAGGTCCAGTCTAGATAATCCTTGACTCTCTCTAATCTGCCATTTATAATCCATTACCAAGGCCACCTCTGACACTATCACTACCCTTGTAAGAGCCCTCATAGCCTAATGCCTAAGCAATCATCTTCTGCTTAATTTTCCAGTCACAATTTTCTCCACCTTCCAATCCATTGTCCATTTAGCTGTCAAAATGATTTTCCTAAAGCATGTTACCTTCCACTCAATAAATTCAAGTGGCTACCTATCATCATCAAGGGTAAATATAAAATCTTGGTGTTTAATGCCCCTCATAACCTGCTCTTCCCCAATTTTCTAGTTTTCTTATACTTTTCACTGCACCACATACTCTTTGATCAAATTATTTTAGCTTTCTTGGTGTTCTTCAAATAAGGTACTTGATTGTACAACTCTGGACATATTTCCCCTGGCTGTCTCTCATGTGTGCAATATTCTGTATCTTCCTCTCTATATCCTAGCTTCTTTCATATTTCATTAAAAGTTCGACTTGTATAAGATATCTTTTCCTGATCCCTCTAAATTTTAGTGCTTTCCCTCAGTTGATTACATCTAATTTATCTTGTGTATAGCTTTGACCATAATTATTTGCATGCTTTCTCCCATTAGATTATGAGTTCTTTTGTGACAAGGGAGTGTCTTTTACTTTTGTATCCCCAACATTTCATAAAAGTGACACATGTGCTTAATAAATGTGTGTTGACTGACTGTCTCCATCTTCATACCAAAATATTAGAATCCTTCGTTCCTTTTTCAACTTAGTTAAAGCATCACCTTTTCTTTGAAGCTTTTCCTGTTCACTCTATCAATAGACATTAACTTCCTCCCCAACATTTAACTGTACAATTTATTTTATATTTATTTATATTTGTTTCTGCTCAATAAATGTGAACTTCTTGAGGGGAATGATTGTTTTCTTTTTTTTTTCTTTTTAATTTTCATATTCCCAGTGTTTGACACATAGTAATTGCTCAGATTAAATTGAATTCTAAGCTACTTCTCATACACTTAATAAAGACCTTTTTGCTACCACTTAATTTGTGGGGAAAAGAGATAAATGCATATTCTAGCTGAAATGAGTGATCATAATTTCAAGTGATTTTCCTTCTGTGAATATTTGTGTTTTGATAGGGAATCTTGCTATTCAGATAAATGAAGCTTTAAGGATAGAATTTTTAGATATCAGCATAGTCAAGTCAAGGAATTATTTTTAGTTCAGAGGATGACCTCTCCCAGAATCCTTAAATCAGCATGTGTTCAACTGCCTTCTCTCCTGATATGTGAAGTTGATGTTATTTTCATTCCTTCCCTTCAGACCTCCTTGACACCCTCCCACAGCATTATTCCCAAATATATAAAAGTATGTAATGGAAGAGCTAGAAGAGTATGCTGATAAATCTAACTCTTTCATTCCATTCAAGGAGATAAAGGTTCAGGAAAGACCTAGGATCATATAGATTAATTAGTAGAATTGGGATTAAAAATTACATGGCTTCATGTAATTATGCATTATGGTCTATAGTTGAAAAAAGTCTTAAAACTACCACCATTTAAGGCGATGTATGTGTATGTATGTGTGTGTGTATGTGTGTAATAGATATAAATAAAATTTTTAGGTTATATAGATAGTCACTATATGTTATTAAAGATTAGATATAATTATTAAAGATATATCTATGTAACATTATATATCTATTATATTATCTATAGTAATTTATATAGACATATACATATGTATGCTATATGTGCATGTATATTATACTTGCTATATATGTACACATACATATGTGGATATAGATCTAGATAGATAGACAGTCAAATAAATACATACAAAACAAAATCTATGAAAATGAGTTGCAGCAGTGGAGTCCTGCGTATCTGGAATGGATGAATCTAGATCCCTTCAACATCCTGATTTTGACATATTATGCATGCATATGAAAAAATATTTTATTCCTTTCTCATCTTTTTAGATATTTTAAATATTTTTCTTTTCTTGATTCTTGCAAAAATAAATGTGGAAATAGAAACTATGCTAGATAGGAATACTGAACATTTGGGAACGTTTTTAGAATAACATGCAAAAATGTTATAGAAGATTCACACTTATTATGCAACTGCTCAACTATAGTTAGGGGTTATTTGTTATAGAAATTCAGTTGTGTTGTCATTAACATTTCAAAATGACTCTCATAATTGAAAGTTTTCAGTTAGCTCAGCTCCCGTACCTTCAGGAAATTCCTTCCCTAATGTTTCACTTTGACATGGTGATGATACTAGATTCTATATATACTGTGTAGAGGGCTGCAAATAGTGGGGGACCCTGGGAGATGTATAAGACCCAGTTAAACTCTGCTGACAGTGTCTGGTTTGCCCCCCCCCCCATCACCTCCTAAAGGCATTTTGGCCTTCCTAAGAAGTCAGAGGACATGACAACCTGTGTTGTAATTAAAGCGGACTTATACTAAAGTGGCAAGGAAGCATTTGCACACAATGGCAAGTTGTTTATGTGATCCCACTTGCACAGTATCCTATATTTAGCACATGTGCAACATGCCACAGTTATGCAAGTATATTAGGGTATATAAGACTGAGAAAATTCTGAATAAACAGACTCCTGTTTGACCATCTTAGTGAGTGCTGCCCCTTCACTCCTCACCCATGTTCAGGTTTTGAAATGGTATCAAAATCCTCAAGTGAGAAGGTTTGGACAGAATGTAAACTCTTAAAAGCCCTATCAAGATATAAATAATTCGAATTTGTGACTACTGATGGCCTGTATATCTACTATGCAAGGAGCAGCCTGGTCAAATTTAGGGAGGGTTACTAATGACATTAGACATGGGATGGTTTTTCTCTTCCCATATTGACTCTCAATGACTAAAATGAAATTTCATAAGAATTTTCATCTGCAGTAGGGAAGGAAATTATCAGTTCCTGAATTTTTGAAGCATTATTACTAAGATAGCAACAGTATTTAAATTATAACAATAAGACTTTAATAATAATTAAATACATTATTTAATAATATAAAAACAACAAATGAAATAAAAACAATAATACATTCTAGGCAGTTAGGTGGCTTAACAAATTGATCTTTGAAATCTGAGTACAAACATCACCTCACACATTTATTAGCTGAAACAAGTCATTTAACCTCTCTATGTTTCAGTTTCCACATCTATAAAAGGGGATAATAATACCATCTATCTTCCTGGGGTTTTTATGAGTATCCAGTGATATTCTATAATGAAGAAACTGATGCAAATGGAGGTTTCTTGACTTTTCCAGAGTCATACAATTAGCAAGTGTCTGAGATCATATTTGAACTTGAGTCTTCTTGACTTTGGATTCAGCAGTCTATCCACTGTGCTATCGGCTATCTTACTTATTAGCTATGTGAGGAGGGCAAAGAAACAATAGGAACAAATTTCATAAAACTCTCCAAGATTATGATCAAAATTACAATTCCATAGAGAAAGTTCTAATCCTACTTAAATCACAGGTCCTTAATATATTGAAAGATGTTTATTGAAGAAACTTTAAGAATTTTTTTTATCATTAAAAATGCATGAAAGAAACTTAAATGTGTTTTAAATGATTAATATTAAAACCTATTTTCCAGAGGGAAATCAAAAACAAACTTTGGAAATTTAAGAATTTTAGTTGGGCTACAAAAATATCAGGAAGGCTGATAACCTCTTCATAAAGACCAAAAGATAGCATTTCATATGATTCTTTTCCACATTCACTATCAGGCTCCCTTTTTTACTAGAAAATTATTTTTCTTTTTTTAAATATTTTTTATTATTAACACTTTTTATTTGCAAAACATATATATGAGTAATTCTTCAACATTGACCCTTACAAAGCTTTCTGTTACAAATTTTTCCCCCTAGTCCCCACCCCTCCCCCAGATGGCAGGAAATCCACTACATGTTAATTATTTTAAAATACTTGACAAATCAAATATATGTATACATATTTCCACACATCATTGTGGTGCAAAAAAAATAGTATCTACAAAAAAAATCTGAGAAAGGAAACACAATGCAAGCAAACATCAATAGAGAGCATAAAAATGTTATGTTGTGGTCCACATTTCATATCCCTCTCTCTCCGGGTGTATATGGCTTTCTTCACTGAACAATTGGACCTGGTTTGAAACATTTCATTGTTGAAAAGAGCCATGTCCATCAGAATTGATCATCATATAGTATTGTTGTTGCTGTGTATAATTATCTCCTTGTTCTGCTCACTTCACTCAGCATCAGTTCATGCAAGTCTCTCCAGGCCTCTCTGAAGTCATCCTGCTGGTCGTTTCTTACAGAGCAATAATATTCCATAACATTCATGTCCCATAATTTATTCAGCCATTCTCCAATTGATGGGCATCTATTCAGCTTCCAGTTTCTAGCCACTACAAAAAGGGCTGCCACAAACATTTTTGCACTAGAAAATTATTTTTCCTTTTCAATTGAATAAAGTAAAAGCTAGTTGAAGGAACTTCTTTCTAGAGTCCTATTCTGATACCTCTTCATGATGGGTAGTTGACTGTGGGATCTTTAAGCATAACTCCATTCTAAAAGAATATTTTACCCAATTTTATCCAAGTTTGTGGATGAGGAAACTGATCCTCCAAGAAGTTTAGAACCTTACACAGTGTCATTAATGTCTGTGGTAGGATTTCAACATAATTCCCTCTTGATTACACATCCCACACTTTATCCATTATACTTTGTTGTTTATCCATATGATTTTCAGGGTTGTTATTTCCAAAGGCAAAGAAAATTAAAAAGTAGGTGAACTTGGAGATTGTTAAATACCTTGATCCTATACAAAAGGAGGGATTGATTGCATGTAGATACCCAGCTCTGAGACTAGCTCAAAATCCAGGCAAGCTGTACTGTACCCATGAAGAAGAGATCCTTCCCTTGACATTCACCACCTCGCTTAGAGAGAGTAAAAATAAATAGATGGTTAACTGCCTGATTAAAATCATAATTGAGGATTAATTTTGTTTAATCTAATAAACATTTTTCAGAAGGGATTTATTTACAAAAGACTTTTTAATTCAGGCTTTTATTATATCTGACAAAACTTAGCAATTTGCTGATGGATTTATTTGTAAGTGATATACATGCCTTGGAAGCACAAATTTGATTGTTTAACTGTGTCCCTTATATTTCAATTATATGATGACAGATACACTTCAAACACTAAAAGCAAGACTAATATAATTAAGATTACTGGATTTGCAGAGCAGGATTTCAGGTTTATTTTCCTATATTGTTTTAGGAGGAAAGTTGCTTATAAAGTATATCCACCAGAAACCTGGGAGTAAAAGAGCTTTTAACATGTCTGTCAGACAATAGGAGTTCTTATGAAAGACAAGGGAAGCCACTTGGTATTGGAATTGGAGGATTTTTCAGTCAGCCCAGTAACTATTTTTCTTGTGACTGGGGATGAATAGTTTGAGGATACTGTGCCAATTCAGGGCAACTTGATCTTTACTTGTTTTCATTCACAACCAACTTGTTCCATTTAAGAATCCTTCAACTATATTCTGGGGAATTGTTGCTTGATGCTTTCCACATATTTTTCTGGTGGGTGAAAATACCACTAGAATACCTAATGTGCCCATTAACTTTAATGGGCTCTGTTGAATTCTGATGGTTTGTTTGTTTGGAGGAAGCAGAAAGACAATTTATTGAAAAACGTTCACATGGAGAAAATATCTGTTCCAGAACAACTCATCAAAATCAGATTCACAGTTCAGAAATGAAAGAAAAAACATATCATAGGATTATAAACTGAGGCTTATTAATTAATGCTTTAAGAGGCATTCTAATTTTTATTTTACAAATAAAGAAACTGAGGTATTTGCTCAATTTGTACAGGTAGAAAATGGCAGGAATAAGATTGGAACAAAGGTTTTCTGCTTCAAAGTCTACCATTCCTTTTAATAAAACAGGCTTTCTCTCCTTTCAAGTAATAGATTAGTGCAAGAATGATTTTCCTTAGAATATGTATTTTTGTGTTAATTTATTATTTTCCACTTGAATCTACCAAGAATTTATTATAACCTGAGTTAAAAAAAAAACTTATGAAATCAGGCAATTCATGATGGTGAGTTTCCAACATTTTGTGATCATAATCAATAGACCCATTCCCATGTGTATATCTTAATTGGAATTTATTCTGTAGAAAGATGAAAGTTCATCAATGCTTGTGATTAAAGATACAGATAGAAGAATGCTGAAAATAGCACTGTAAGTATGTTGCTGTACCAAAATGATTCCAAATTGAAATGTTAATGATGCTTCCACTTAGCAATGCATTATTTGGAGCCTGAAATAATTAAGAAACATCTCAAAGGATAGGGTAAAAGCTGCATATAGAGGATTTTGTTAAAATGGTGACATGATATGTCTTAGAAAAGCCCAGATCATATATTTGAACAAAGATCTAACATGGGCAGCAGATCAAATAATGATTAAGAAATCCAAAAGAATACAATAGTAAGTTCCTTCCCCCTCTTGAGGGTGTACAAAACATAACCAGAAGCTCTCAGGCATTAGGAAAGGAATCCCACTAGAGAAACAAACAAACTAGCCAAATGGAAATATTCAGACCAAAGATGTTCCAAGCTCACCTAAAGAATTAAGCACTTCATTATCAAAGGGAAGGAGCCCACAGTTCTTATCTGGGATAGACTAAGGATAGATGGGGAAAACTGTTAGAAATCTACAACTCTATGACCTTAAACTAAAGTAGTGGAGCCAATGGACACAAGATACAGCAGAAAATCTGGAAGTTTGCAATATTGACTTGAGATGCTCCAGAAGTATGCAAAGAATGATCTACAAAGGCCCAGAATCTTCTAGTGCTCAGAGCATATTCAATGGTGATTCAGAACCTTGTAATAAGAACCCAAGAAATTGAAATCAGGACCTAACAAGATCCAGTATCCAACAGTGAGAAGGGGAGAATGAATAATTGCTCTAATATAAAGTCCCAAATGAGAAATTGAGGAAGGATATATGAATAGAGAGAAAACAATAAACACTATGAAAAATTATGGATCAGCAGATGCCCAAGATAAAATCCTCATTGTAGTCAGTTACTGAAAGTGCTTCCTTCCTTGATTGGCTATTTTTCTATATTTGTGCCCATGTTTGTCCTCAGTATGGCTCTCTTTTTATTTGTTATATTTTTGTTTTATTATTTTGTAATATTTTGTTATATTCTACAGATCTACTCTCTTCAATAATGTAGTTGATGGAGAGGATGGGAGAGGGGTAAAAATGAAAAAAAAAAACCTCTCCTAACCCTCCAAAGACTCTGAGCATTTCTCTCTGAGGGATCTGAACCTGGATGTCACTTGTCTATGGCCACTTCAACATTTACCTTACTGTTCTTTTTATACATTTAAGAAATGGGATTTACTCTCTTCCAATCAATTACATGTTTTCTGTATAGTCTATATCCAGTGATCAACAATAATAACTGCCATTGATATAGTAATTTAGTTTTCAACGCAATCTCCATATATCATTTGATTCTCACAATTCTGTGAAGTAGGTGCTATTACTGTTAACCTCATTTTGCAGATGAGGAACCCAAGGCTGAAGTGACTTGCCCAGAGTCACATAGCGATAAGTATCAGATGGCTGGTCTTTCTGACTCAAAGACTGAAGCATTTTAATCTTCTCAAAATGATTATGTATTTATTCATTCCTTCTTAATACTTTGGGTAGATTCAGTTCTCATTTTAGAGCTTTTACAAATTAATTGGCATAGGAAGTTGGAACCCTACTCTTATATGTAAAGGAAAATGGTAACGTCTGACTTTCTTCCTAGAAATAAACTGGACCAGTTGATCACTAGGAGTTCCCCCTTTAAAATTCAATGGAAGCAGTTTCTAGAAATATTAAAAAAACTTAGAGAGGGGGATTGTGGAAAAAAGATACTGTACAAAAAGAGAAGTATAAAATTACTATCATTCCTAGTATTTTGGCTGAGGTATAAACACCATTATACTTTAAAGATCCAAAATTAATTTTTAAAGAATTAGGTAATTACAACACTCATATTCATAAAATGTATAGTTTCATTTGGTTGCCAAATCATCTTGTCTAATTACACAAGAAGTGGGGGAATCTTTGTTAAATAATTTAAAATTTTTGTTTAATTGAATACCACTATTGTTTTTCTATATGGTTTCCTAGGATAAACCAGATGCTTTTAATAAACAAACCAAGAATTAGAAAACACCAACTGGGAAGAAACTAAAGTGTTACTATATTAGATATTTTATCCAGAGCATTTGAAGAAATAGATACAATTTGAAGTTTATTTGCATAGTTTATAAAACAAATAAAAATTGTTTAAAAAACACAGACTACAGTAATACTGTAAAAAATGAAGCAAGTGATTTTTTTATAATGACATTATAAATTGAATAAGAACTCTGGAGGAAAGAATTGGAAGTATAATAAATCACTTACAACAATAGATAAAAACCTGATATAAGTAACAGTATCTGTGAAAATTAAAATGGAGCTAACAGAATGTAATGGCTGAATGAGACAAAAAGAATCAATGAAGTCAAATCAAAAGATAGAATAAACTTTAAGGTGTTATTAGGAAGAAATATATATATATATATATATACATATATATATATATATATATAACCTGAAAAAACAGAGCAAGGAGAGATAATTTAAAAATAAATTCTCTGAAACCAATATCAACAACAATAACAAAGATAATGGAAATTATACTTTAAGAATCATAAATGAAAATGTCAGTTCTATTTTAAATATTAAAAAATGGAACATAGGGGAAGGAATTGTTCATTACTCCTCAAAGAAACCACAAAATAAAAATTTCCAGGAATGTCATTACCAAAATCCAGATCTTCCAGTCCAAAGAAAAATACTGCAAGAAGCTAGAAAGTATTCAATTATCAAGGAAAAACAGTCAGGGTCACATAAAACTTAGTAGAAACTACTAAGTGGGAGAGAAAAAAATACTCAAAACATGACATTACATAAAACTAGAGATAAAGGATTATTTCTGAGGAAAAAATTTACTCTGAAAGAATGAATACAATCCTATAAAGAAGAAATGGATTCTTAATAAAACATAACTGTCAATGCACACTATAGCCTAAAGGCCAAATCTGGCCCATTCTCATTCGCATTTTTGTAGGTAGACTAAGAATGGTTTTTATATTTGAAAATAATATTTCAATATATCTAAACATGTTTTTAAAAAAACTCTTAGCTCATGGATCATACTAAAACAGTCAGCTGCATTTGGTCTTCATTCATAGTTTACCAACATTTAAAATAAAGGAAATTGAAACTTTTCTGATGAAGATACCAGGGTTGAGAACAATGCTGGAAATGCAAATATAATAGTCAAGATAAACTTAGCAAGCTAAACATATTGAAATAATTGGAAATATATAACCAATGAAAAGACAAAGGCAAAATAAATTTCTCCTGAGTCCAGTATCCTTAAATTAAATAAGTATGCTCAAATCAAATAAGATTTTTAAAAAGGTCTAAGAAATTGATTTCTTCGGTTTTAATAGTTTTAATTTAGGAAGAAAAATTAGGGAGAAAAGAAACATATTAAGGAAGAAAAAAAGCAGAGGGAGGAATGTATTTCATATAATTAGAGTATAAAAAAAGAAAAGTATACAAATTGGAGAAGGGGAATAAGAGGAAACAGTCATTACTTTGTTGTTGATCACTAGAATAGGTTATGCACATATGATGCTAAGTATATAAAAGCATAGTGTTTAATAGGTCCATCTACTGGATAAAAACTTACCATTAAACAAAAATTTCTGATAAAATTGGAGGGTTATCTGGTAAAATGTATATTTAAACTAACATATCTCATTATATAAGGCAAAATGTTCCAAATAATAACAAAACCAAAACTACATTTAGGAAGAGGGAAGGACATAATGTTTTGGAAGGTTTCAAAGAGTTATTGACCAGAGAAGTGGTAGAGAATTTCAAAGGAGAAAAGGGAAAGTTTAAATTATATATATGTGAAATTGAAAAGCTTTTACAAAAACAAAACCAATGCTCTTAAAATTAGAATGAAAAATGAGGGGGGGAATCTTTGCAGCAAATTTATTTTTCTGAAAAAAGTTTGGATGTGAAAGGTATATAGAAATTGATTTAAATATATGAAAAAGGAAATATATAGGGAAAAAAGGAAATAAATATATTTCATACCCATCTAAATTTCAAGGATGGCAAGAATGGAAATTTTTTTAAAAATTGAAAAAATGGAAGGACTAGTAGACTAAAGGTTTATTGGTGAAGTTATGGATTGATTAAGTCATTCTGGAAAGTGATTTGACATTATTCTCTCAAAAGATATTCAATTTTATGTGTATATAATTTGACCCAGATGATACCACAAATAGACATATTCCTAGACATATTATTCAAAAAGCTCTAGGAAATCAGAGAAAGAATCTATCCACACAAAAATTAATTACAGTATTTGTTTTAGAAAAATTAAGAGGTTTCTAGTTGGAGAATTATTTAATAAGTAAAGGCTATAAATATGACAAATTAATTTTACTTTTATCAATAATTACTTTTTAAGAAATGATAAGGTGATTGGTTATCCAGGGAAACTTGTAGAGATTCTTATGAACAAATAAAATAAATGGAAGTGGGAAAGTGTACTAAATGGCTGCAAAATTTTAAAGAAAAAAATTATTTTTGAAGACTTAAGAATTTTGACTAATTGGCCAAGGATGACTCTTACTTCATACAAGTAAAGGTTGAATTTTTTTTCTTTTTTATTCTTGAGGGAGGGTAGGAATTGGGGGAAGAATAGACTAGTCATAATTATATTCACATATAATTGTTTCCATAACATAAATGGTAATGTTTACTCTCTATAAAGACTTGTTCAAAGGCACATTGAAAATTGGGACTTCTGGTAATAAAACACGGTTACCCATGTCTTATTTCAATGTTATAGTCCCTTATCTGCGTAATAGGAAACTATCTTAAATGTTTCAAATACTATTCAAAAGTTTACAAAACTTATTAAATCTTTGCTTTGTGAAAATTATAGATCTGACAACAGTTCAAATATACTTTATTTTCACTTATATCAATAGGTCACTGTTTAGTAATAAATTGTTTGGGAATAATTACCAATCACTGACTAAATATCCAAAATGGTCAACAGGCTTCTGTGATCCTTTCTACTTCATTGCTAACACTGAGAGAATAATGGGAAAGGAAATGCAAGGTTCAAATAATCAGTTTTTGAATAATCTATGAAGTTTCAACTTTAGAGTTACTACTTGAAATTGGATGTTCTTTTGAAGCAACACATTGCTTGAAGAGCTGGTTCACATCCATCTTGAAAATTCCTCTACAAATGAAATCAGAAGAAATAATAAATTATCAGGGATATGCAACAGGACCTCACAAGTTCTCTGTAGATGGACCAAAACTGCGTACAGGGTTAGTTATATTATATATATATCCTTAAGATTGCAAGAAACATTTTTCATGAAATATTTGGTAATGGAAAACAGTCAATCAACAAGCGTTTGTTATGTACCAGGCACTTTCATATTTCAGTGTTCACAATAATGCTTTGCAGGAAGAACAGCTTGGTCTTGGGAGCCAAAACGGCAGAGAGCAGACACGACTTTTTGTGACCTCCTCTGACCTTTTCTAAAACCAACAGCAGATTAAGCCTCTAAACTGACTTTGGAGTCAGAGAACCCACAGATATTTGGAGTACAACACATTGCCAGAAGAAGATAAATTGGAACAACTTCAGAATAGGTCTGTTTCAAATGGGTAGGGAGACAGTCTGCCGAGCCCAGACCACAGCACAGGGAGCCTGGCAAAGGAACTGGGGTGGGGAGTCAGAGTATTACAGCTTCAACACAACTACTCTGTCCTGATTGAAAGCAGATGTTTTGGCAGATTTGCTACAAAAGGCAAATTGTAAACCACTGAGTCCCCAAAGAACACCAGACCTAGACACCATTATCCAGCACTGGAAATCAATCAGCAGAATTGTCCCAAGGCAAATTAAAGCAACTGTCACTCCTTTGCATTGACGAGACCTCAAGCCTTACAAAATGCATAAAAAACCCAAATCACATCACCATAGACAGTTTTTATGGAGAGAGAGAAGAACAGACGTCAAATGCTGAGGTTCCTAAAAGCAAAGCAATTCCAGATGAACCCCAAAGGGAGACTTGAACTGGTTCCCAGTTCACAAGGCATTCTTGGAAGATTTCATAAAGAATCTTAAAATAAAGTTAGAAGAAAAATGGGGAAATGAAATGAGATTATTACAAAAAGGAAGGCAAAGAACATATAAGGCCCTACAAAAGAGATATGAAAAAACAAGTGAATTTTAACTGCGAATGTGAATGGGATGAACTCTCCCATAAAACAGAAGAGGAGAGCAGACTGGATTAAAAGCTAGAATCCTACAATATGTTGTTTACAAGAAACACATTTAAAGCTTAGTGATGCATACAGAGTGAAGGTAAAGGGCTATTATGCTACAGGTAAAGTAAAAAAAAAAGGGAGAGGTAGCAATTCTGATCTTAGATCAAGCAAAAGCAAAAATTGATCTAATTATAAAAGATAAGGAAGAAAACTATATTTTACTAAGGGTACCATAGGTAATGAAGCAATATCAATATTAAACATATATTCACCAAGTGGTGCAGCATCCAAATTCCTAGAGGAGAAGTTAAGAGAGATGCAAGAAGAAAAATAGACAGCAAAACTAGACTACCTGGGGATCTCAACCTTGCTCTCTCAGAACTTGATAAATCAAACCACAAAATAAATGAGAAGGAAGTTAAAGAGGTAAACAAAATGTTAGAAAAGTTAGGTATGATAGATCTTTGGAGAAAATTGAATGGAGACAGAAAGGAGTTTACTTTTTTCTCAGCAGTTCATGGAACTTATACAAAAATTGACTATGTGTTAGGGCATAAAAACTTCAAAATCAAATGCAGAAAGGCAGAAATAGTAAATGCATTTTTTTTCAGATCATAATGCAATAAAAGTCACATGCAATATAAGGCCAGGAGAAAATAGACCAACAGTCAATAGGAAATTAAATAATCTAATCCTAAAGAATGAATGGATTAAAATAGCAAATCATAGACACAATCAATCATTTCATCCAAGAGCATGAGAAAAATGAGACAACATATCAAAATTTGTGTTATACAGCCAAAGTTATAAAAGGAGAAATTTTATATCTCTAGATGTTTACTTGCATAAAAGAGAGAAAGAGAAGCTCAATGAATTGGGTTTACAACTAAAAAAGCTAGAAAAGAAACAAATTAAAAACCTTTAATTAAATACATTTGAAAATAAAAGGGGAAATTAATAAAATTGAAAATAAGAAAACTATTGAATTAATAAATAAAACTGAGTTAGTTTTATAAAAAACCAAACAAAATAGCTAATTTAGCTAATTTGATTGAAACAAACAAAAGACAATCAAATTGTTAGTATCAAAAATGAAAAAAGAGAACTTTTTGTCAATGAAGGGAAAATTAGAGCAATAATTAGCAGTTATTTTGCCCAAATATATACCAATGAATTTGATAATCTAAATGAAATGGAGGATTATCTAGAAAATTATAGATTGCCCAGGTTAACAGAAGAGGAAATAAAATATTTAAATAGTCCCATTTTATTTTATTTTATATTTTTGCTGAGGCAATTGAGGTTAAGTGACTTCATTAGGGTTACACAGCTAGGAAGTGTTAAGTGTCTGACATCACATTTGAACTCAGGTCCTCCTGACTTCAGGACTGGTGCTCTATTCACTGCACCACCTAGCTGCCCTAAATAATCCCATTTTAGAAAAAACAAAACAAAACAAAACAAAACAAAACAAAAAAAAAACAAATAAAACATGCTAATGAACTCCCTGAGAAAAAAATCTGCAGGGTCAGATGGATTTATATGTGAATTCTACCAGGCATTTAAAGAACAATTAATTCCAATACTATGTAAACTATTTGAAAAAATAGGGAAAGAAGTAGTCCTACCAAATTCCTTTTATGATACAGATATATTGCTGATACCTAAACCAGGTAGAGTGAAAACAGTGAAAGAAAATTATAGACCAATTTCCCTAATGAATATTAATGCAAAAATCATGAATAAAATATTAACAAAGAGATTACATCTCCAATATAATAAACTATGACCAAGTAGCATTTATACCAGGAATACATGACTAGCCCAACATTACAAAAATCTATTAGCACAAGTGACTATATCAATAACCAAAGTAAAAAAAAATCATATAATTACCTCAATAGATGCAGAAAAAGCATTAGATAAAACCTACATTCATTCCTATTGAAAACACTAGAGAGTATAGGAATAAATGGACTTCTCCTAAATGCACAAGCATCATAAGTAATGTGAACAAACTAGAACCATTCCCAATAAGATCAGGAATGAAATAAGTCTGCCCATGATAACCATTACTATTCAATATTATATTAGAAATGTTAGCTTTGGCAATAAGAAAAGAAAAAGATATTAAAGGAATTAGAATAAGTAATGAGGAAACCAAATTATCACTTTGCAGATGATGTGACGGTATACTTAGAGAACCCTAGAGACTCAACTAAATAACTATTAGAAACAATTCGCAATGTTAACAAAGTTTCAGGATACAAAATAAACCCATATAAATCATCAGAATTTTTATATATTACCAACAAAGTCCAACAGCAGGATATACAAATAGTATAAAATATTTGGGAATCTATCTGCCAAGGGAAAGTCAAGAAGTATATGAAAACAAATACAAAACACTTTCCACGCAAATAAAGCCAGACCTAATTAGTTGAAAAAATATCAAGTCCTCATGGATAGGCCAAGCGAATATAATAAAAATGACAGTACTACCCAAATTAATCTACTTATTTAGTGCCATGCTAATCAAACTCCCAAGAAATTGTTTTACAGATCTAGAAAAAATGGTAACAAAATTCATCCTGAAGAAGAAAAGGTCAAGAATTTCAAGAGAATTAAAGAAAAAAAAAATGCTAATAAAGGTAGCCTCACTGTGCCAGAACTAAAACTATATTATAACCTAGTGGTCATCAAAACCATTTGGTACTGGCTAAGAAATAGAGTAGTCAATCATTGGAATAGGTTAGGATCACAAGACAAAATTGAAAATAACTATAGCAATCTAGTGTTTGACAAACTCAAAGATCCTAGCTTTTGGGATAAGAACTCACTATTTGACAAAAACTGCTGGGAAAATTAGAAACTAATATGGAAGAAATTAGGGCTTGACCCACACCGAACACCACATAACAAGATAAGATCTAAATGGTTTCAAGATTTAGATATAAAGAGTGATATTATAAGCCAATTAGAGGAATATAGGACAGTTTACCTCTCAGGTCTGTGGAGAGGGAAGGAATGTGTGTCCAAAGAAGAATGAACACCAGATAGACAATTTTGATTATATTAAGTTAAAATTTTTGTACAAAAAAAACTAATGCAGACAATATCAGAAGGGAAGCGATGAATTGGGAAATCATTTTTACATTCAAGGGTTCTGATAAAGGCCTCATTTCTAAAATAGAGAATTGACTCAAATCTATAAGAATCCATAAATGGTCAAAGGATATGAACAGACATTTTTCAGATGAAGAAATCAAAACTATTTCTAATTATATTAAAAGGTACTACTCTAAATCACCTTTGATCAGAGAAATGCAAATTAAGACAACTCTGAGATACCACTACAGACATCTCAGATTGTCTAAGATATAGGAAAAGAAAAGAACAAATGTTGAAGGGGATGGGGGAAAACTGGGACACTAATACATTGTTGGTGGAGTCGTAAACAGATCCAGCCATTCTAGAGAACAATCTGGAAGTATGCTCCAAAAGTTATCAAACTGTGCATACCCTTTGACCCAACAGTATTTCTACTGGGCTTATATCCCAAAGAGATCTTAAAGGAAAAAAAGGGATCCACATGTGCAAAAATGTCTGTGGCAGCTCTTTTTGTAGTGGCAAGAAACTGGAAACTGAATGGATGCCCATCAGTTGGAGAATGATTGAATAAATTATAATATATGAATGCCATGGAATATTATTGTTCTATAAGAAAAGACCAGCAGGATGATTTTAGAGATGCCAGGAGAGATTTTCATGAACTGATGATAAGTGAAATGAGCAGAACCAGGAGATCATCATACATGATAACATCAATATTATATGATGATCAATTCTGATGAACGTGACTTTTTTTCCAACCATAAGATGACTGATGCCAGTTCCAATGATTTTGTGATGAAGAGAGTCATTTAAATAAAGAGAGAGGATTGTAGGAATTGAATGTGGATCACAACATAATATTCTCACTCTTTTTGTTGTTAATTGCTTATGTTTTATTTTCTTACTCATTTACTTTCTTTTTTTTGATCTGATTTCTCTTGTGTAGCAAGAGAATTGTATAATTATGTTTATACATATTGGATTTAACATATATTTTAACATGTTTAACATATAGTGGATTGCTTGCCATCTAGGGGAGATGTGCGGGGGAAGGAGAAGAAAATCTGAAACACAAGGCTATGCAAGGGTAAATGCCAAATTATTCATGCATATGTTTTGAAAATAAAAAGCTTAATTTAAAAAAAAAAAGACCAGCATGAAAAGAATCATAGATTGCATAGCAAAATGATTTGCAAAGGATGAGGAGCTTGAGAGATTACATAAAAAAATTCAATGATGCCCTGCTTTGAAATCTGCATATAAGTTGGTATTGAGTAACATCAATGCAAATTTTCAATAAGTGAGGATGGTTAGAAATATTTTCAAAAACATAGATGGAAAATTTGAAATGAAAAAGACTAAAGATTTGTGCTTTACAAAGTAAACTTTCTTCTATTTCCAGTTTCATAATTTTACGTGATAATGTAAGTTACATAGTCCATGACTATCCCTTATTTGAAGCTTTTCCAGATTACTCAGACTTACCAGAACCTAACAATCTTCCCAGGGTCACTTCTATACCACAATGAGACATCAAATTAAGAGTCCAGTGAAGCAATAATAAAAAAATAATAACAATGTTGATGGTGATGGCAATAGTGATAAGGGGGGTGACAATTATGATGATGCATTTGAGGTTTGCTCTTTGGATAAGTAGCACTGATTTTTTTTTTCTCCTTATCACTGAGAAACTGACAAAACTAGTAACAGGATAGCACCTGAAATGTTAGAATAAAGATATTTAATACCTTATGGTACTATCTTATTCTCTAAAAGACTGCATTAGGTTATAGTCATGTTGACTTATCTTGCATTACAAGGTGTTTTTTATTTATTTATTTATTTATTTATTTATTTTTTTAAGCTTTTTATTTGTATAACATATGTATGGGTAGTTCCCCAACCTTGATCTTTACAAAGCTTTCCAATACAAATTTTACCCCCAGTCCCCTCCCCTCCCCCAGATGGCAGGAAGTCCACTACATGTTAATAATGTTGAAATGCTTGAGAAGTTATGCAAGAAAAATCCTATCTACAAGAAAAAAAAAA
>JAJPUD010017733.1:0-30519 GCA_023553655.1 Myrmecobius fasciatus
ATAACTATAGCAATTTGGTTTTTGATAAACCCAAAGACCCCAGCTTTTGGGATAAGTATTCACTATTTGACAAAAACTGCTGGGAAAACTGGAAACTAGTGTGGAAGAAATTAGGGCTTGACCCACATCTAACACCACATACCAAGATAAGATCTAAATGGGTTCATGATCTGGATATAAAGAGTGATTTTGTAAACAAGTTAGAGGAACATAATATAGTTTACCTCTCAGACCTGTGGAGATGGAATAAATTTATGTCCAAAGAAGAACTGGAACTTTTAATTGAAAACCAGATAGATAACTTTGACTATATTAAGTTAAAAAGTTTTTGTACAAACAAAATCAATGCAGACAAGATTAGGAGGGAAGCAATAAATTGGGAAATCATCTTTACATTTAAGGGTTCTGATAAAGGTCTCATCTCTAAAATATATAGAGAATTGTCTCATATTTATAAAAATTCAAGCCATTCTCCAATCAATAAATGGTCAAAGGATATGAACAGACAATTTTCAGAGGATGAAATTAAAACTATTTATAGTCATATGAAAAGGTGCTCCAAATCACTATTGATCAGAGAAATGCAAATCAAGACAACCCTGAGATACCACTTCACACCTGTCAGATTGGCTAAAATGACAGGAAAAGTTAATGATGAATGTTGGAGGGGTTGTGGGAGGGCTGGGACACTGATGCATTGTTGGTGGAGCTGTGAACGGATACAGCCATTCTGGAGAACAATTTGGAGCTATGCTCAAAAAGTTATCAAACTGTGCATACCCTTTGACCCAGCAGCATTTCTATTGGGCTTATATCCCAAAGAAATCATAAAGGAAGGAAAAGGCCCCACATGTGCAAGAATGTTTGTGGCAGCCCTTTTTGTAGTGGCTAGAAACTGGAAATTGAATAGATGCCCTTCAATTGGAGAATGGCTGAATAAATTATGGTATATGAATGTTATGGAATATTATTGTTCTGTAAGAAATGACCAGCAAGATGATTTCAGAGAGGCCTGGAGAGACTTACATGAACTGATGCTGAGTGAAATGAGCAGAACCAGGAGATCATTATACACGGCAACAACAGTACTATATGACGATCAATTCTGATGGACATGGCTCTCTTCAACAATGAAATGTTTCAAACCACCTCCAATTGTTCACTGAAGAAAGCCATATACACCCAGAGAGAGGGATGTGAAATGTGGACCACAACATAACATTCTCATACTCCTTGATTGATGTTTGCTTACATTGTGTTTCCTTTATCTGATATATCGTTTGTGTAGATAAGATTTTTCTTGCACACCAATGATAAGTTTGGAAATATGTATACATATATTCGATTTGCCAATATTTTAACATAATTAACATGTAGTGGATATCCTGCCAACTAGGGGAGGGGTGGGGAGTTGGGGGGGAAAAATTTCTAACGGAAAGCTATGTAAGGGTTATTGTTGAAGAATTACCCACACATATGTTATGCAAATAAAATAAAAATTTAAAAAAAAAAAAGATCTCTTTGGGATAGAGGCCCAATAGAAACACTGTTGGGTCAAAGGGTATGCACAGTTTGATAACTTTTTAAATATAGTTCCAAATTGCTTTCCAGAAAGGTTGGATCCATTCACAGATGGAGAATGGCTGAATAAGTTATGGTATATGAATGCCATGGAATATTATTGTTCCATATAAAACAATCAGGAGGATAATTTTACAGAGGCCTGGAGAGGCTTACATGAACTGATGCTAAATGAAGTGAGCAGAACCAGGAGACCATTGTATATAGTAACAACAAGATTATACAATGATCAATTTTGATGGACATGCCCCTTTTCAACAATGAGATGACTGAGCCAATTCCTGTGGTCTTGTGATGAAGAGAGCCGTCTACATCAAAGAGAGAATGGTGGGAACTGAATGTGGATCACAACATAGTATTTTCTCTCTTTATATTGTTGTTTGCTTGGATTTTGTTTTCTTTCTCATTTTTCCCTTTTTATCTGATTTTTTTTGTGCAGCATGATAATTGTGGAAATGTATATAGAAGGACTATACATACTTAAAATATATTGGATTGCTTTCCATCTAGGTGAGGGGCGGGGAGAAGGAAAGGAAAACATTTGGAACAAAAGATTTTGCAAGGCTGAATGTTGAATATTATCCCATGCATATATTTTGAAAATAAAAACATTTAATAAAAAAATTTAAATACATCGTCAGGCTCTAAAATGAGGATTTTGGAATACCTGTGTATTTTGCTTATCAGAACTTGTGTGTAACTACACATTGTTGCATTAATACCTAGATGTTCATTGTGATTTTTAGAAACTTCAATAGACCTGTGATTTAATTGATGTTGGTACTTACCTGTGCTGGTATAAATTTTTCTTTTCTCTCTCTCTGTCTGTCTCTCTGCCTTTCTGTTTCTTTTTGTCTCTGTTTCAGTCTCTGTCTCTGTCTTTGTCTCAGTCTTTGTCTCAGTCTTTGTCTCTGTGTCTCTGTGTCTCTGTCTCTGTCTCTGTGTGTGTGTTTCTCCATCTCTTTATCTCTCTGTGTGTATGCCTCTCATTTAATGCTCTTCTTGTTATTCCTCATTTTTTCTTGTAAAACAATAATATTCCATTACCTTCATATACCATAACTTATTCAGCCATAAATATTTTCGTATATGTGGATACTATTCCCTCCTTTAAGATCTCTTTGGGACATAAGCCCATAAGAAACACTGCTGGATCAAAGTGTATGTACATTTTGATAGCATTTTGGGCATAGTTCCAAATTGCTCTCCAGAACTGTTGAATAAGTCCACAACTTATGTATATTAGTTTTCCAGTTTTCCCACATCCCCTCCAACATTTGTCATTATCTTTTCCTGTCATTTTAGCTAATATGAAAGGTGTGTAGTGGTACCTCATAGTTGTCTCAAGTTGCATTTTTCTAATCAATAAGGATTTAGAGCCCCTTTCCATATTGACTAGAAATAGTTTCTATTTCGTCATCTGAAAATTGTCTGCTCATATCCTTTGACCATTTATCTATTGGACAATAGCTTGAATTCTTATAAATTTCAATCAGTTCGCTATATATTTTAGAAATTAGGCCTTTATCAGAATCCTTGAATGTAAATTTTTTTCCCAGTTTATTGCTTCCCTTCTAATAATGGTGTCAAATACAAATGAAAACCACATACACTACAAAAAGATTCTGGTGGGCTACATATTGATATAAAAACATACATATTTATAGATTTCTTTTTATGTATAAATATATAAACACATTAAAATCAGATATGAACTGATTTTCTTTTTGTTTTCTCTATTTTGCTCCAACCCCTATAGTGTTGTTGGCACATTTGACCTGAGTATGTTTGACACCTCTAAAGTAATGAACTTCTGGAGAAGAAGCTCAGCCTACCATTGTAGATAGACCATTGTTCTGCCATTTATGTTTTTAGACAGTTGCCATGACCACTGAAATTTTAAATAATTTTACCCTGGTTATAAAGACACTATTAGGTAAGAAGCTGGCTTTTTATCCTCTTCATCATGCTGCATTTCTAATGTCAAGTTTTGAAATAATTGACACTGGTCTTTTGGATTTTTGCATTTTTGAAATTTATTTAGATACCCTCACCATTTTCTCTTCTCTTTCTTGACTATCAAGTATAGTGATGATGTTGAAGATTTATATCAAAATGGAGAATGATAGCAGCAGCTAGGTGGAGCAGTGAATAGAGCACCAGCCCTGAAGTCAGGAGGACTTGAGTTCAAATCCGGCCTCAGACACTTAACATGTCCTAGCTGTGTGACCTTGGGCAAGTCACTTAACCCAAATTGCCTCAGCAAAAAAAAAATGGAGAATGATATTTCTGAGCATTAATTGCATGAAATTATTGGGTCTTTGATGCAATATAGATAGGTAATTTAACTTTTTCTTCCAGTCATCCTTTGTAAAATAAATGCTTTCTTACTGATTTGAAAACATTTATCTATATTTATTGTAACAATAATCAAGTGAAAAAGAATATGGAAAGTTTCAGGGGATATTTACTTTAATAACATTCTTCTCCATATAGTAAAAACAAAATGAATTTGACTGAAGCCCCCCAAAATGTAGAAGGTACTTTTAAAAATGTTACTATATTCACATTTTAAAAGAATTCCAAGCATAGTAAAGTTAAGCTTTAGTCTATGTCCATAACATATTTAAGTTAATGTAACATGATTGTATCCATAATTGACATGTTAAGTTCAACCTCTCATGTTCAGTGCTCCAGTTTATTTTGCTGTGGAAAAATAGCTCAGTTGAAATTTCTCAATGTATCATCATTAGGAAGGATGGTGATAAATTAAATCAACCTGCATTAGGTGATAAATGGCTTTCCCCTATCCATGGAATCTATCCATGGTAGTTTTGAATACAATGCTGAAGTAAAAAAAAGCAATAGTATTTTCAAACAAACTGACATTTTTGACAAGAAAGGTTATCCTTGGCCTTCTGCCCCTCTTAAATTTCATTTCATCAGCAGGGATAAAATTACTTTAAGACCCTGCCAATAGCTAATAAATTACACATAAATTCCAGGATATTCTTGTACTGTAGGTGTAATAATCCCTAATGTATAATAATCCTTAGACTATTGAGTTTATAACTCATGACATCTGGCAGTTATTGAGTATTGTAATTCATGTTCATCCCCATACCTCCCAAGAGAAAAATATTAGAGCAATAACTAAGGATATTAGGGAAGTGTGAAATAACCATAAGATGCTAATGAGACTGATTAGGCTTGTGCAATTTTTCACATCTTGATACTTTAAAAGTTAGTGCTTTCAGTTAGAAGTTAACAAAATTTTAAGAAGAAATAGCAATCCATTTGGTATCAAAGGGTAGTACCTATTAATATTCATTTCATTTATTTATATATTTATAATTAAATCTAATAGATGTAGGTAGGCAGCAAATATAAAATAGACAATATTGTTTACTAAAGTCTGAATATTTAAGAATCATAATACACATATGTGTAGCTTATTTTCTTTCCTTCCCTTCCAATCTTAAATATTCATTGGCTTCAGGATAAAGAGAAATGAAAAAAATGGGTACAGCAACATAGAAATAAAATGAGGCTACTAGAATATAATTATTTCAAGTCTCTTTACAGACCTGCTTAGACCATACAGCTTTCATAGTTTGACCACAGGCCAGGGACTCATGGGATATAAACCAGATTGAAAAATTAGAAGCAAACAGATGGTTATTTGTAATAATCATGTAAATGTATATCCTATAAAAATATTGTGAGTGCGGATGGGTGTGTTATAAAAGCTGATTTAGGAGAAAATAAGATTACCATTATGTTATGAGGTTTGGAATATTTTTATGTTTCCTTCCAACCTATGAAATATTATTAAAACTATTTCAATAAGCACAAGAATTCCCTTTCTTTATAGTGCTTATAGCTTATGGGCTTCAGTGTGACCAGGGCTAGAATCAGGCCTAAACTGGCAGGTGCTAGGAAACTGGTTTCCTTCATAGCCAAATACTTTTTTATTTGTAAAAAATGTTTTGGTTTTGCAGTAAAGCAGGTGCATCACCTTGAAAATTACTATTTGCCCAATAAAATTGCAAATCTTCAATCCAATAAGGAATGAAGAATTTCTTCAGTTTACCCTTCCAGAAGCAAAAAACAAATACAAAAACAAACAAAAAAAAACACACACACAACAACAACAACAACAAAAATTCCTGAAATGATATTGGTAACATTTGGAGAGTCAGGGATATCAGCTTTTCAGAGGTTTTAACTGAAGTCTAGGTCTCCTTAATGAAAACAAAGAAATATCAGCCTGACAAAATTGCTATAAGGGATAACACTCCATTCCATATGCTATCCATATGGCATATGGCAGATGGAAATCCAAAATGGGATGAAAATGGAACCTATGTATGCCAATGCTAGCATGTTAAAATGGTAAATTTCTCTGTCTTCAGAAATTTAATGAAAATGCCACATATTTCATCTATATTCATGTCATAAGAAAGGTCCTTCATAGAATCTTCTTGCTTTTTGCCTCCACTCCTAGTTCTAAAACATCCTTAAATTGCTTTCCACAGTATTTTCCCCCTAATGTTAACAACTTAAACAATTGTTTGCCAACAATAATCACCTGGAAGTTTTTACTGAAAGTAAATGAACATTTTACTTATATTTTAAAATATGAAATCACTTCCAATGAGATTTTTTTAAAACATCTTTTTCTTTTCTCAGTATTAAGAGATGACTTCCGGCAAAATCCCACAGATGTTGTTGTTGCAGCTGGAGAGCCTGCCATCTTGGAATGCCAGCCTCCTCGAGGACATCCAGAGCCTACCATCTATTGGAAGAAAGACAAAGTGAGAATTGATGACAGGGAAGAGAGAATAAATGTGAGTCAAACTGAAATAAGTTTACAGACAATGTGTATCAAAATTTCATAAAGATCATTGTTTTATACCCAAACTTACTTCTAACAAATTAATTACATTTTGTTACCTGTATAAAATGAACATAACTCTCCATATCCTTTTAAAATTTCCAATTGCACATTGTTCAAAACTAATAAAATGCAAGAAATGTTTAGAAAGTAGATGAACTGAAAAAAATGCTTAGAAAATTATTTGTTTTAGTTTGGAGCTGTTATTTTGACAGAGTAGGAAGAATTTCATCTGGAAATTTCACTCTCTAATACAGATTAACTCATCTTCACAGTTGCAATGAATTACACGGCCACACAGTTTATATGTAGCAGAGACAATACTCATACCCAGGTCTTCCTGATTTCAAAGTTGGCCTTTTCTCTGTTAGCTACACTGTAATTTGTGATGTTAACATTTATCACAAAGATAATTTTGATCATTTTTTTGTTGTTTATTTTGCCACATAAGTCTTTGTGGCATTTTTATGAGAATATATTAAAATAAAATGTCTCAAATAAACATTTAAAAATTCTGTTTTAATTACTTGTTTTTTTTTTTTTTTACTATTTTTAGTTTAGTTATTTTTTTATTTTTATGTATGAGAAAAATCCATGTTGGTATAGTGTTTGACCAGTCCCAAATCATTTATTTTATTGATTTGGGTCACTTAAAGATTTCCTTAAAACAATGTTATTTGAAAAACTATTTATATAATCCTCTTTCTTTAACATGGAGTTTCACCAAACTTAACCTCTCCCTTTGATTGAATTTTAAGATAAATGTAATCAGTCAGCCATTTCAGTGGGCCTACCTGTAATCGCCTTTCATTTTTAATAGCTGAATTTTTCTTATGCGTAGAACATGTGACTGAATCAGATTCAAGAAACATAAAAGTAATAAAAGTTATTATTCCTACTTTGGCTATCTACATTGATGGTAATCTCATTGCTAATGGGAGTTTGGTTCCTAATAAGTGTGGAATGTAGAGAAAAACAGTCCTTGATCATACGTTGCTTACTAAAATATTCATCGATAATATTTCTTAGGAAATTATAGAACATGTACATCAGTAGAGAGGATATGGAGAAGATACATTAGGGCTTGTAGAGAATATGAGTAATTAGAAAAATTTATAGTAGCTAAGTTGGATAATTACTAGATCTATGTCCTTTAGTGCAATGCTAATTTTGAATTATTTGTGATTCATATGAAGACTGGGCATTGAAAGCTAAGATATCTCTGTTTCCCTACATATTTTCTTAGAAGATCTACCCCACCAATCTTTCTATAAAGGATCCTCTTGTTTAAAGTAAGACTCAGGCCTCCCAAGAATTCTCTGCCATTCTAGTATATGCCTGACACTTACATATTTGGTCCTTAAAATATATGCTGATTTTACTACACTTGTGATGAAAAGAGCCATCTGTATCTAGAAGAAGAGTTAGGGAGACTTAATGAATCAAAGCATAGTATTTTCACCTTTTTGGGTTATTTGTTTTTTTCTTTCTTTCTTGTATTTTTATCTGATTTTTCTTGCACAGCATGACACAAATGGAAATATGTTTAGAAAAATTGCATAATGTTTAACCTATATTGAGTTGCTTGCTACATGAGGAAGGGGAAAGAGAGGGAGAAAAATTTGGAATGCAAGATTTTGCAAAGATTAATGTTGAAAACTATCTTAGCAGGAATTTAGAAAAATAAAAATATCAAAATATGCTGCTAATGATTTGATTATAATTAAAGGATTTTAGCATATTTCTATAAACATGATTTTTTATTTAAAACAGATCCGTGGTGGAAAGCTGATGATTTCAAATACTAGAAAGAGTGATGCAGGCATGTATACCTGTGTTGGTACAAACATGGTGGGAGAACGAGACAGTGATCCAGCAGAAGTGACCGTCTTTGGTAAAGACATCTCTTAAAATTATTGTTTTTGTCATCGATTATAAATATTTAATATAATAAAAAATAGGGTTAGTTTGCAAATTGTAGGAAAATATCATGGATTTTATGCAATTTGAATGGCAGTAAATTGACAAATTAGGTATGATTATCCTGTTTTTTAAGTTGCCTTGTGTTTCATATTTAATCTTAGATCTCTGATGAAAATAACTTGAAATTTTAATAACCTGCTTTATATTCTGTAACATGTGCATTTATCATTTTTGGCTTACATTCTAATCACATATTTGAGAGAGAAGTTTTATTGGGTGGAAAGAGGACTGAATTTGGAGTCAAGCTAATCAATTCAACCTTAGCCTGTATAACTGTGAGCAAATCATACAATCTTGCTTGTGATCATTTTCTTCATTTCCAAAATGAAGGAGTTGTATTAGTTAATCTGTCAGGCTCCTACCTGTTCTGAAATTTTATGATTTATCCTTGGATATCCCTTTTAAAACTGAATTTTACCTTTAATACGGTAGTGATATAGGGATGAAAGGTCTAAGGGAATTGTATGTTGTTTATCTTTAAGAAAACAAAAAGCTGAGTCATTTTTCTTTTTGGATTTAATTTAAATACAATATGAACTTGTTACAACTATTTAGTATTTTATGTGCTGTTGTTAAATAGAAAGTTACTTGTGTTCACAAGATACATTTTGATTTTTAAGTTGTGAGGGCTTAATTGAGTCAAAAACTGGACAATGATACTTATTTATGATTACGGATCTGTGACTAATAACAAATCAAACAATTTTGAATTCTCCTAGTTGAGTCTTGGGTAATGTGTAGTAATTCTATTTCAGTTTTCATTGAGAGATCATCATATGGAAAGATTAGAATTTAGGACCCAAAGGTCAGAATTTAGGTAGTTTCAAAGAGGATAATTTAGAATTTATGTCAAGAAAAATGGGAAACGGAATACTTAAAGAGGTCATCCAACCTGTCATCCTGCACAAACAAAAGCTAAAACTAGATCAACACTTGTTGGATATGTTTTAGTGGGTATTTTGTGTGTGTGTATGTGTGTGTAAGTTGAAGTCAGTTGCTTTGAGGTTTCTTCCAACTCACAAATTGTGCAATTATGTTATTGTGACAGGGACAGGAAAGGAAAGGTAACTTTTGAGAAGAGGGGAAAGGTGGAAAAATGGAAGTAAAATATTAGGTAGAAGAGAGATAGAATTAAAGTGATTTGGAAAACTGAGAACATTACTTATAGTGGAGATCAGTACCAAGAAATCTTGTTCAAGTGTCAGGGTGAATATATAAATGAAGAAAAGCAGCTTCACTATAACTGCTCCAAGGGATTGTGACATTGTATGACTTAAGAAGAGTACAGAAATGTTTAAAAGCTGCTTTATTATTCTTAATATATACATACAGAGGATTAAGTATGAATAAAAGTTTTCACTTTGAAAACAGTAATATTCTTGGTATATGAAAACTGATTATATTCCCTTTGGATACTTAGCAGTTTGGGATCCAAAATAGCAAAAGACTGGGATAAACAAAAATTTTAAAAGAAATTGAATAGTAAAAATATAGCCATCCAAATCTATGTGCAAATTTCCATCATTGAGAGCTCTGAGATGAATTAATTTAGGCTTAAGTTTCTTTAGTCAATTATAATATCTTTAAAAAAAGCTTTTAGTCTATAATTAGTAAAGTATAGATTCTAGTACTATGTGAAATTAGTGGTCAATAAAAGCTGACTTTGTGAGACTGCATGTCACATATCTTTTATTTAGAAGAATTTGTATTTCATATTCTAATGTCTTTAGGAATGCTACAGTGTGGAAGTATCATTCAGTGCTAAAATGTAAATAAAAGAATGGGAATAAAATTGCCACCAGCAGAAAATTAAAGTGATTTAATATAATATTTGAAGAATAAGAACTTCAAGAAATGTAATTGAATTGGAATAACTTTCCTATATATTCTTCTATATCATCATTAAATACTTGGCCATAATCTTTTATTCCTGAGATACAAATCTATATTACTAACTCCCATCTATGAATTTCGCATAGATATATTAAACTGAATATGACCAAATGGAATTAATTATCTTTTCCCCCAAATCCTCACTTCTTCCAAATTTCCTTATTAGTATTAAGGACATTGCCATCATGCCTAGGCTCATGACCTCAATTTAATCCTTTACTCTTCACTCTCACCCTCCCATATATCTAATCAACTAATATATATTGCTGTTTCTACCTTTGCAATATTTTGTATACATCTCATTCCCATAGTCACACAGCTAAGCAACTTAGTTCATCCTCTAGACAACTTTGACCTTTATTGTTGCAACAGAATTCTGGGTCATCTTTCTGCTTCCGATCCTTCCTCACTTCAATTTATCCTTTACTCAAATGATGCTGAAAGGATTTTCTTACAATGTACCACCTCCTAATGAGGGAGTACAGTGGCTTGCTGCTATTTCCTGCATCAATTATCCTTTTTTAAAAATCTTAACACTTTGTTAATCTCCATACACTATAGATTTAGCAGTACCAGATGTTAAACTATATTATAAGGCTATAATTCAGCTACTTATGTCTCCTTGTTCTTTGTGTACCTAGAGATTTCCATGTTTTCTTCCTTACTTAATTATCAGAGCTTTGAGGGAGAGGACTGTGTTCCATCATTCTTGGTAGCCCCAGCATTTATCATAATGCTTGCACGGTGTTTGTAAATGCTTAATAATTTAAATTGGTTACTTATTTATGGAACTGATTTTAAAAGTTCTGTAAAGTTCATAGTTTGATAAAATTAGCCAAATATAAGTTATATACAAATGAAAGCTCTCAGTAATTATTAGTTGCATCTTTCAGTTTGACACTTCACTAGAAATGCTCCTTGACAGTTAAACTCATGGAAGATTATCCATGTGTGTAATCATGCCTCCCTCTTTTAGATCTCAGGAGATATTAATAATCAAAAGAGCATCAAATAAAGTTATTTCTCCTATCTATCAAGGGATTTTATATTCCTTTAACATACTGCATGCACAAAGATACATTATAAGGGAGCTTTTCATATCAAATATGTTTTTTAAAATCAGTTTATGAAAGTACAGTAAGTTTATTGAGATCTTATCTTCTCTGGACTACATTATATTATTCAATACATGTGTTACACCATAGAGAACTGTTTGTAAACTTTTTCATGAATTATTTTCATGATGTTCATTATTCTCCCCCTCCCACAAATTGTGAAAATGATAAAGGTAGACTTGTGGATTGATAGTTTTTAGCATTTCTTTTTCACTTTTTTCAGTTATAATAGTATCTGAAATTCTCCTTCCTCATGCTTTATATTATTTTTTTTTCTTTTTTAGCTGAGGCAATTGGGGTTAAGTGACTTGCCCAGGGTCACACAGTTAGGACATGTTAAGTGTCTGAGGCCAGATTTTGAACTCCTGTCTTCCTGACTTCAGGGCTGGTGCTCTATCCACTGCACTCTAGCTGCCCTTGTCATGTATTATATTATTAAGACTTCAAGCATTTATTGTCATTTATTGAGGAAATAATTGGCTATAAATATTTTGAAATATCATTTGCCATTTTTACATTTCTGTGGTCTTCCAGGTTCATTTGGCTTACTTGAGTTTCATGCCATGATTTCTTCAAACTATGCTTTTTCTTACACATGACATGACAACTAAAACTTCTCATCATAATATCAAGTGATATGGCTAACAATTTTTTTCATTCTTCTTTGGAATATTTTTCCTAAAGTATTGCAACCTTATTCTAAAATAATGTTGCATATGAATTCTGTTTCTTCCCATTTAACAAGGAGATCATGCATTTTCTGGTTGAGGGGGTTTTAAGGTTCTTTTGGCACCTTTGTTGTGGCAAGTACTTTATATTCAATCGAATGTCCTTAGGAATTTTAAATATTCTAGGCTTGTATCATTTGTCAGTTGAGTATATTTGGGTATAACTAGTTCATCTATTCTCTACCCTATCCCTTATTCTCAAATCCCTTGTTCTCTTTTCCCATTATTAACTATATCTTAAAACTTAAACTTTATTGATTATATCTGCTCCAGTTCACAATTACTGAATAGAGCTGAAGTGTCATGCAATTGAATCCACTAAAAATTTATATTCTCTCACGTTACTGCATCAGGAAAGTCCTTTATCCCTCCCTGATTGATTTTCAACACATTCCACAAAGAGGTAATTGCAAACCTTGTGTTTCACTGGTATGGCTTTTGAGAACATAATTTTAAAAATCATGACAATTGAAAAAAAAAGTTAAATCGGCAAACATTTAGTAAATATGTGCTATGTGTCAGAAACTATGTTAAGAGCTGTGTATAAAAAAAGATAAAAAAACAATTAAAACTAAAATAGATCATCACTCAGGAAGCAATTTTTAGAAAGATCACACTTTAATGGAGGATATAATGTGCAAATGCCCATGTACAAACAAGACATACATAAGATAAAATCTAAATAATCTCAAAAGGAAGATATTGAGATAAATGACAATAAAGTTAAATTTTAGGTGAAATTTAAAGAAAGCCAATAAGCTAAGATAGAGAAATTCTTCTCCAGAAGCAGTAGTTCCACGAATGGAGTAGGGCAAGTGATAATGCCCAGAATTTGAGTTGATATGTCATATGCAAGAAACAGAAAGGAAGCTAGTGACGTCAGATATCAGAATAAGTACAGAGTAAGTTATAAGAAGCCTGGAAAGTTAGGAAAGGGGCACAGGATTTTATATTTGTTTGAAAACCATGGGGAACTACTAGAATTTATTGAATAAAAGGTATGGGGGTTACATGGTCAGACCCACCCTTTGGAAAATCACTTTAATATAATAATTTTTCCTAAAGGTGAACAACAGTATCAAAGGCTCCAGTGCTCAAGAAGTCCATAAGATATGAAACTTAAAAGTTTCGCTGGTAATTTTGGAGACAGTAATTTAATTTGAGGCATGAGTATTTTTCACCTATTTGTGTTCATGCCGTTTCGTGATGTCTTTTTTATTCAAATATAAGTGCAACATTAACATTTAAGGAAATTTTTTGTTGAAAAGGTGTAACTAAAAATATTATATCCATTTTAGTTTAACTTCAATAATACTTTACTCATTTTGGTTTAAGTCCCATAAATTAAGAACTCAAATATTCTGAACTCTGCTATTACAAACAACTTTTTTACTTGTTTCTTAGTATGTTTTTTGACACACATTTATTACCAAAATTATGATATGGAGAAGGAAACTGTTGTTGAATGAGAAATATCTATATAATATATGAAACTCTTTGTAGCAGCTCTTTTTGTGAAGTCAAGAAAATGGAAATTGAGGGAATACACATCAATTGAAGAATGGCTGTGTAAGTTATGGATTATGAATATAATGGAATACTATTGCCCTATAAGAAATGAAGAACAGAGTGATTTCAGAAAAGATTTACATAAACTGCTGCTGAGTGAAGTAATCAGAATCAGAAAAAAAAAGCTTGTGCATAGTAACAGCAATATCGTGTGATGGTAAACTATGATAGACTTAGCTCTTTTTGGCAATAATAATCCACGACAATTCCAATAGACTTTGGATGGAAAATTCCAACCAGAACCAGAAAAAGAACTAAAGAGACTTAATGTTAATCAAAGCATACTATTTTCACCAACCACTTTTGGATTTTGCTTTGTTTTGTTTTGTTTTTCTTCTGATTTTTCTTTGCCAAAATGACTCACATGGAAATATATTAGAAATTGATTGAACATGTATAATCTATGTCAATTTGCTTACTGTCTTAAGGAGAGGGAAAGTAAAGGAGAATTGTAATTGGAAAAATTACATACTATTTTTATGTACTTATAATTGGAAAAGTAACATAACTAATTTTTTTAAATACTCATGTAATTATTAAGGATGGCAAGGAAATGATGACTAAAATTATCAATGTTTCTTACCTATATTTTCCTGCATTACTTATATTTCTTCCATGAGTCATATTATTGAAGATATTAGTGTCCAATTTCCCATTTTCCATGAATCTTTAAGTAATAATGACTGTTTTAGGGCTTTCTGGGTTATTTATGATTCCGGGAATCTAACTCACTTCAAAACATAAGCAGTTTTATTTTTTAAAAGCTTTTTATTTTAAAAATATATGCATAGATAATTTTCAGCATTCACCCTTACAAAACCTTGTGTTCCAAGATTTTTTTTTCTCCTTCTCTTCCCCCCACTGCCTCTCTTAGATGGCACACTTGCCATCTAAGATCCAACATATGTTAAACATATGCAATTCTTCTATACACATTTCCACAATTATGTGCACAAGAAAAATCAAATCAAAAAGGAATAAAAATGAGAAAGAAAATACTATGTTGTGATCTGCACTTATTCCTCACAGGCTTTATTCTGACTACAAATAGCTCTCTTCATTACAGAATCATTTGAATTGACCTGAATCATCTTGCTGTTGAAAAGAGCCACGTCCATGAGAATTTATCATTGTATAATCTTGCTGTTGCTATATACAATGATCTCCTGGTTCTACTGACTTCACTTAGCATCAGTCTCTGAAATCATCCTGCTGATTGTTTCTTACAGAACAATAATATTTCATAACATTCATATGCCATAATTTATTCAGCCATTCCCCAACTGATGGGCCTCCACTCAGTTTCCAGTGCTTTGCCATGACAAAAAGGCCTGCTACAGACATTTCTCCACATGTGAATCCTTTTTGCTTTTTAATGATCTTTTTGGGATACAGGCCCAGCAGCAACACTGCTGGCTCAAATGGTATGTACAGCTTGAGAGTTCTTTGGGAATAGTTACATATTGCTCTCCATAATGGTTGGATCAATGCACAACTCCTCAACAAAGTATTAGTTTTCCAATGTTCCCACATTCCCTCCAGCATTCATTGTTATCTTTTCCTGTCATTTTAGCCAATCTGCAAGGTGTATAGTGGTACCACATAGTTGCCTTCATTTGCATTTCTCTGATCAATAGTGATTTAGAGCCTTTTTTCATGTTCCTAGAAAAGTTTTTAATTTCTTCATCTATAAATTGTTAAAGTATATGCAATTATAAAATGTATGAGTTTTATTGTACAGCCATATATACATCTATTATTAAAAGAATGATATATTTATTTACATTATTTATTCTCCCCAAATTTATAAATTAAACATGGCTCTTGAACATTCCAAGAATGACTAATCAAAGAGAGGCATCTTTGTGAACAAAAAAAAATAGAAAATAGAAAATGGCAGAACTTAAAAACATCCATATTTCATGGATTATGGAATTAAGGTTAAGGTTTTTGGAGAAGGAGATTAGGGTTGGTATGGGGAGGAAAGAATTTTCTAAGTCATTTTACAAGATTTTACTTATGCCAATTATAATCACTGGGGACATAAAACTGACTGGAAAATTGTCATTAAACTTATGTAGCTTTAAATGATTATAATCCTTCTGTAAGGATGGAATAACTTCTGAATACAATTCATCTGTAATTGTTAGGAAGTTGTGATGCTTTGTTTCCTAATGCTATACCTTTCTTCCTAACTACAACTTTGAATTTAGGGAAATATTTCACTGTCTCTAATTTTACATTTATTCTACCTGTTGAAGATCCCAGGCATTTTGTGACTTATATCGTTATCACTCTGCCTTTAAAATGGATTACTTTAATATATAATTTCAAGTTGTTCAGTTTATTTAACTCAAAATTTCTTTTCTTTCTGGTTAAATCACATTTTTAAAAATATTTTCGAATTTCTTAAGTATTCCTAAACTGTTCTACATTTCTTATGATTTTGGGAAAATATGTATATATTTATTATATAATATAATTTTGTAAAAATATTTATAATATTTATACCTAATACATCATTCTAATATATAAAATAAATTACATTATATAAATTATATAAAATGCATAACAATATATACAAATACAAATAAATAATGTATTTTATACATATTACAAATTTCCCTTCATAGTATTTGTGTGTGTGTGTGTGTGTGTGTGTGTGTGTGTGTGTGTGTATTTCCTGCTTTAGGGTTATTCTGTTTAGATAGTTATCAGAGACCACAGGACCACTGCTTTTTTAGGATGATTCTTTTTTTTTTTTTTTTTTTTTTTTTGGTTTTTTTTTGCTGAGGCAATTGGGGTTAAGTGACTTGCCCAAGGTCACACAGCTAGGAAGTGTCTGAGACCAGATTTGAACTCAGGTCCTCCTGACTTCAGGGCTGGTGCTCTATCCACTGCGCCACCTAGCTGCCCCTAGGATGATTCTTAGAAATTGTGCTAATGTTGTGGTTTCTACTTTGAATATTTGTGGTTGGTAAAATATACATTTCAAAAATTACATACTAACATAAGTGTGTACACATAAAAGAAAGTTCCAGAAAATAATTATCTATGTCATTCACAAGGATTTTATTGCCTCAAGCATTAATTTTTTAATATTGCAGAGTTAGCTAGAATACTCATAGTCATTCTGGCTCAGTGGGAAAATTCTTTCTAAATAAAGAATATTATAGGATCATAGTGCTGTCAGTTGGACAGACATTAAAAGCCATCTAGTCCCACTCCCTTAGTTTTAGGTTCAGAAATTCTATCTTAGAGAGATTAAGCAATATGTCAAAAATTGATTTACATCACTGGGCTTCAAGTTCCTAAACTGTAAAAGTGAGAGGATTGGACTAAATGATTTTTGGGGTCCCTTGAACTGTAGGTCATTGAAACTATGATTTTAAAGTTCTTCTCTGAAAATTTCCTGAAATCTTTAGCAAAATAGAAATTACTTTGGTCCTCCTTTTGTGAAGGTAGATATTAAAATAAAAAAAATACTCATCTAGACTTCTATGTATGTTTCTTGTTACATAAAACACTCATTTATAGATGGACCCATCATTTTAAAAATAATTTATTTTTCATATGAATTTAAAAATTAGAACTTATGCATTTATTTGGAAAAGATGAAAAACTGTTTTACCAAAAGAGGACTGGGAGTTAGAATATCTGGTTATGAGTTTTAAATCACATAACTTCTCTAATCTTTTCCAAAGTGGAGAAAATTTCTGTCCTTCCAACTTAATTCACTTGTTGTGAAGATCAAATGAAATAATATTATATATGGAAATGCTTTACAAATAATATTGTTTGGAAGCAAGATATTGTTACTATTTAAAGCTTCATTTATATATCAAATCATTAAGAGATTATATATTTGTAAACTGTTAAAATGTTGAATATTTTAGCAATAATATAAAAATCACCTAATAAATACTGAGAGGCTCTTAAAGTATATTTAAGTGTGATTCAATTTTCATTATGTATACTATTTTACCTCATTGGACAACATTGCATTAGTTAAATTAAAACTTAATCACATTTAAACTGCTAATAGATGATAATCTCATCTTTTTGGAAAGGCAGATAATTCATAATTAAAAACTATCACAGCCTTCCTCAATGACAAAGGACATTGTCAATACATTGACAATTAATTAAAAGAAAGGGAACAGTTAGTGCTGTGTCTACTCTTTGGTCTATTCCAGATGAAGTTATTTCATTGAAAAATAGTACCTGCTTGACAGATTTAAGTCTTTTCCAGATGAAATTATTTCATTGATTAACAGTAACTGCTTGACAGACCTAAGTCTAACAATTATTAATATATTAATTAATTATCTTAATAATATTATAGTTAGCTATGGTTTTCTCAAGTACCTTTTTACTTCATTACAGAGCACTATAGTACTCTGCCCATGTAAATATCATCATTAAAACCAGTTACTTTTATAATGACAAGCAAAACCTATTTAAAACTTATTAAATCATTTTGAAAATAGTTAACATGACATAATTTTGTAACTAGTGAAAAAGTTTAGTTACTGACTGCCTAATTTACTTCATGATAGCATGTGTGTGTGTGTGTGTGTGTGTGTGTATGTGTAACTTTGAAATGATGGGATGACTATATTTTGAATTTATGAAAATTGTCTGTTTAAACATATTACATTGTACATATTGTTGACAAAATTATAATGTTTTATTATGTTGCCATACTGAGATATTTAACTGTTTTAGCCTCAAAAGTTGCATTTTCCAAAGTTCCTATCTGGAATTGTACAGAGAGATTTGCCTGCTGAGAGCTGTTTGCTATAGCACTTATTTTCTTCAATTATTAGCCATGTAAGCAAGTTATGCAGGTGGTTCAAATATAGTTAATCTTATATAAGGAATTTTAACTGAACTAGTGATGGCATTCTCTTTAATCACTCCCTACTTGTATAATTAGAGATTACACTTACTGATATCCTTACTGATGTATGGGCAGAAAACTACATAAGAGATAAATTTCCCCTCAATTTATGTCACTTATGCTTCATAAAAAGGAACAATATTAATAAAATGTTATCATAATTTTCACATACCTCATATTGTGTCTGAACTTTAATAATTCATTGTTTATCCCTTATGCTTCTAATAGTTTGCAAAATTAGATACTAGATAATATAATACTGATTTTAAAGGACATTTATCCTTTTCTGATTTAACCCAATATAATTATCAGTGAGATTCTATTCACATTAAACAAAAGTATTTATATACTTTTTTCTTTACACTTATTGGCAACTATTAACCTAACATTTATTGAATAGTCAATTTGTAGTATTTTTATTTTTCTACTTAACTCAGACTTTGTATTTTTTCATATAGTTGCATATGCAAAATATTCTTAATTAAAATGTACTTGCTTATATTTAGCCTCTTTAATCTGGACAAAAAGATTCAAGGGTTTTATAGAGAAGATATATCACCACACAAACAGCTGCATTTGGCAAAACATGAATATTTTATCCCTAAAAGGTGACATTTCCTCATCATAATTTTTAAAATAAACTTTACATGCTTCAGGGTATCACTTTGCTATAGGAATTTCTTATTTATTTCAATAGATAAAAAAGATAAAATGTAGTTGTTCTCAAATCTCATTTTAATCTATCAAGTGATTTGCATGTTATGCCATCCATCGCTTTCTTAATATTTCAGTCAAAACTTTTTCAAGTTATGTCTGTCCCAAGTCCCAAGAGTTATGCACTACCTGGCAAAACTTTAATACCTGCAACTTTCTAGGGTTATTTTCAATCCCTTGAGCAAGGCTTTCCTTTGAGCAGAAGAGAATAGAAAATGTCCATTACTAAGTTTCTGGTCCCAGTTTTACTGGTCACAACAACAATAACAAACCAATCTATTTCTTATTCCTCTTGAAATTGTGGTTCAAGTATCTTCAGAGGCACAAGGACAAAATTACTTGACTTGAAACAAAACATACTCACAAATAATTTGTAAAACATTTCATTTGAGGGAAAAAGGACAGTTTAGAGATTCTTCATTTGTAAAACGGGAAGAATAATAACAATTTTTTCCCAGAGCACTTGTGATGATCAAATGAGATAAGATAAATGGTGGGGACAGAGCCAAGATGACAGAAAGCAGACAGGACTTTCTGTGACCTTTTCTGATCTTCTCTTAAAGCTACAGCAGATTAAGTTCTTAAACTTAAGAGTTGGAGTCAAAGAATCCACAGCTATTTGGAGTACAACACATTCCCAGAAGAACTTCAGAACAGATCTGTATCAAATAGGACAGGGAGATAGGGGCAAGGAGATGAGGCAGGAGTCAGAGCCTTGTAACTTTCACACACCTGGGAGCTTATTAGACTACCATTTCCTTGTTGAAAACAAGTGGTTTGGCACAATTACTACAAAAGGCAAATCATAAACCACTGAGACCCGGAAGAAAACCATTACCCACAACTAGAAATCAATCAGTGGAACTGTCCCAGGGCAAATTATAGGAGCTGTTGCTCCTCTGCTTTAAACAGACCTCAAGCTTTAAAAAAATGAATAAAAAAAACAAACAAAAAAATACACAGTTTTTATGCAGAGAGAGAAGAACAGACCTCAGATCCTGAGGACCATAAAGGTAAAGCAACTCCAGAGGAAGCCACAAAGGGAACTAGTCTCCATTTCACAAGGCTTTCCTGGAAGATTACATGAAGAATCTCAAAAAAGAGAAGAAACATGGGGAAATGAATTGAGACCATTGCAAGAAGAGTATGATGTCCTTCAAAAGACATGAAAAAGACACCAATTCACTGAAAAACAAAATTGGTGAAATGGAAAAAGTATGCAATGAACAAATTGGCCAATTACAAAAGGAGCTAAAAAAGGTAACTGAAGAAAATAATACATTAAAAACTAGAAGTTAACTCCATGAGACTTCAAGAATCAGTCAAACAAAAACAAAAAAAATGAAAAAAAAATAGAAGAAAATATGGAATGTCTCCTAGGACAAACAACTGACCTGGAAAATAGATCTAGAAGAGAGAATCTAAGGATTATTGGACATCCTGAAAGCCATGATGAAAAAAAAGAACGTAAATACTATCTTCCAGGAAATCATGAAAGAAAATTGCCCTGATGTTTCAGAATCAGAAGGCAAAATTGCCATCAAAAGAATTCACTGATCACCTCCTGAAAGAGACTCCAAAATTAAATCCCCAAGGAATATCGTGGCTAAATTTCAGGACTCTCACACCAAGGAAAAGATATTGGAAGCAGAGAGAAAGAAACAATTCAAATACCAGACAGCCATAGTTAGAATCACCCAGGATCTGTTGGCTTCCACCTTAAAGGACTTGAAGGACCTAGAATCAGATGTTCTGAAAGGCAAAGGAACTTGGATTACAGCCAAGAATAAGCTATCAAGCTAGAATGAGCATTATCTTCCAGGGAAGAAGATGGACATTTAATGATATAGGTGAATTTCACCTATTTCTAATGAAAAGACCACTTCTGAAGAAAAAATTTGGCCTACAAACACAATTCAAGAGAAGCATAAAAAGGTAAAAAGGGAAAGAACTCTTGAGAAGTCTATTTCTGTTATGGTTATACTTAGAGAATTTTGGTATAATTTGATTTGATTATGACAATATTAAAAAGAGTGTAGAGGTGGAAAGGGGATCATACTGGGAAAAAAGGGGAAAAAAAGACATAAAATAAAAGAAATTGCATCTCACAAAGAGGCAACAAAAGCCGTAAACCTATTATAATTGAGGAAATGAAGAGAAGGAGATGAGCATTGTTTGAACCTTACTCATTAGATTTGGCTCTAAGGGACAATTTTAGATACATTTTTTTTTCAAAGAGAAACATGTCTCATCTTATAAGGAAGTGGAAGGGAAAGAAGGAAAAAAAGGGAAAGAGAAATAGTAGGGAAAACAGAAGTATTAGGGGAAAGGTGTGAAAAAAGAATGAAGGACTCTAAAGAGGTTGATGGTTGATGGAGCTGGTCATCAAAAGGAAAATATTGGGGAGGAGGAAAGGGGGAAAGGAAAGAAATAAGCATAACTTAGGGTAAATAAGATGGTGGGAAATACAGAATTATTTATTTTAACTGTGATTGTGAATGAAACGAACTCTTACCTAAAACGGAAGCAGATGTCAGACTGGATTAAAATCCAGAATCCTACAATATTTTGTTTACAAGAAACACATTTAAAGATAGTGATATATACAGAGTGAAGGAAAAGAACTGGACCAGAATCTATTATGCTTCAACTGAAGTAAAAAAATCAGAGGTAGCAATGCTTATCTCAGATCAAGGAAAAGCAAAGATAGATCTTATTAAAAGAGATAATGAAGCAAAAAAAATATTTTACTAAAAAGTACCATAGCATGCATGCACCAAGTGGTATAGCATCAAAATTCTTAGAGGAGAAATTAAGAGAAATGCAAGAAGAAATAGATAAAACTATAATAGTAGGGGATTTCAATTTTGCTCTCTCAGAACTAGATAAATTGAACCACAAAGTAAATAAGAAAGAAGTTAAGGAGATAAACAAAATGTTAGGAAATTTAGGTATGATAGACCTTTGGAGAAAATTGAAGTGAGGTTTGCTTTTTTCTAAGCAGTTTATGGAACTTATACAAAAATTGACCATGTATTTAGAACATAAAAACCTCAAAATCAAATGCAGAAAGGCAGAAATAGTAAATGCATTTTTTCAGATCATTATGAAATAAAAACCACATGCAATATAAGGTCTGGAGAAAATAGACCAGAAATTAATTGGAAATTAAATAACCTAATCCTAAAGAATGAATGGTTGAAACAAAAAATCATAGACACAACCAACAACTTTATCCAAGAGAATGACAATAATGAGACAGCTATCAAAATTGGTGGGATGTAGTCAAAGAGGTAGGTTATAAGGGGCAATTTGATATCTCTAGATGCTTGCTTGCATAAAATAGAGAAAGAAAAGATCATTGAATTGGGCTTACTACTAAAAATGCTAGAAAAAGAACAAAATAAAAATCTTCAATTAAATACCAAATTGGAAATTCTGAAAATAAAAGGGGAAATTAATAAAATTGAAAATAAGGAAACTAATGAATTAATGAATAAAACTGAGTTTTATAAAAAAAAACAAAATAGATAAATCTTTAGCTAATTTGATTAGAAAAAGGAAAGAATAAAATCAAATTGTTAGTCTCAAAAATGAAAAGGGAGAATTTTCCAAGGAAGAGGAAATTAGAGCATAATTAGGAGTTATTTTACCCAACTATATGCCAATAAATTTGATAATCTAAATGAAATGGAGGAATATCTACAAAAATATAGATTTTCAACAAAAAGAGGAAAAATATTTAAATAGTCCCATTTTAGAAAAATAGATAGAAGGAGCTATTAATCAACTCCCTAAGAAAAATCCCAAGGCCAGATGGATTTACATGTGAATTCTACCAAACATTCAAAGAACAATTAATTCCAGTAGTATATGAATTATTTGAAAAAATAGGGAAAGGAGTCCTACCAAATTCCTTTTATGACACAGATATTGTGGGCAACTAAGAAAAATCATATGATTATCTCAATAGATACAGAAAAAGCATTTTATAAAATCCAACACCCATTCCTATTAAAAACACAGTATATGCATAAATGGACTTTTCCTTAAAATGATCAGTATCATTTATTTAAAAATATCAGCATGCATCTTACGTAATGGGAACTAACTAGAACCATTCCCAATAAAATAAGAAGTGAAACAAAGGCTGCTGTCTATCACTTCTATCAATACTGTATTAGAAACATTAGCTTTGGCAATAAGAGAAGAAAAAGAGATTAAAAGAATTAGAGTAGGTCATAAGGAAACCAAATTATCACTCTTTGCATATTATATGATGGTCTACTTAGAGAACCCTAGAAAATCAATGAAAAACTACTAGAAACAATTCACAACTTTTACAGAGTTGTAGGATAAAAAATAAATCCACATAGAACATCAGCATTTTTATATATTATCAACAAAATTCAGTAGCAAGAGATACAAAAAGAAATTCCATTAAAAAAACTGTGGATAGTGTAAAATATTTGGGAATCTATCTGTCAAGGGAAAGTCAAGGACTACACGAACACAAGTACAAAACATTTTCTATACAAATAAAGTCAGACCTAATCAAAAATTGGAAAAATATCAAGTGCTCATGAGTAGGGCCTAGCAAAAATAATAAAAATGACATTGCTACTTAAATGAATGTATTTAGTGCCATACTAATCAAACACCCAAGAAATTATTTTACAAATCTAGAAAAAATTAGTAAGAAAGTTCATCTAGAAGAACAGAAGGTCAAGAATTTCATGGAAATTAATGAAAATAATGTTAATGAAGGTGACCTAGCTGTGCCAGACCAAAAACTATATTATAAGGCAGTGGTCATCAAAACCACTTGGTACTGCCTCAGAAGATCAGTGGAATAGGTTAGGATCACAGGACAAAATAGGCAATAACTATAGCAACCTAATGTTTGACAAACCCAAAGACTCCAGCTTTGGGGATAAGAATTCAGTATTTGACAAAAACTGCTGGGAAAATTGGAAACTAGAATAGAAGAAATTAGGGTTCAACCCACATCTAACACCACATATTAAGATAAGATCTAAATGGTTTCATGCTGAATATTCATGAGTCATATTATAAACAAATTAGAAGAACATAGAATAGTTTACCTTTCAGATCTGTGGTAAAGGAAGACATTTGTGTCCAAAGAAGAACTGGAAAACATAATTGAAAGCTAGATAGAGAATTATGATTATAATAAGTTAAATTTTTTGTAGAAACAAAACTAATGCAGACAAGATCAGAAGGGAAGAAATAAATTGGAAAATAATCATTCCTACATTTAAGAGTCCTGATAAAGGCCTCATTTTTAAAATGTATACAGAATTTACTCAAATTTATAAGAATTTAAGCCATTCTCCAATTGATAAATGGTCAAAGGACATGGAAGGCAATTTTCAAATGAAGAAATTAAACTATTTCTAATATGAGAAGGTACTCTAATTCAGTATTAATCAAGGGAATGCAAATTTATAAATCTCTAAGACACCACTATACACCTCTCAGATTGGCTAAGATGACAGGAAAAGATAAGGATGAATGTTGGAGGGTATTTGAGAAAAGTGGGACACTAATGCATTGTTAGTAAAATTGTGAACAGCTCCAGCCATTCTGGAGAGCAATTTGGAACTATGTTCAAAAAGTTATCAAATTATACATACTTTTTGAGACAGCAGTGTTGCTATTGGGCCTATATCCCAAAGAGATTTTAAAGAAAGGAAAGGGACCCACATGTACAAAAATGTTTGTGGCAACCCTTTTCATAGTGATGAGAAACTGGAAACTGAGTGGATGCCTGTCAGTTGGAGAATGAATGCCAGATAAGTTATTGTGTATGAATGTAATTGAATATTATTGTTCTATAAGAAACGATCTGCAGGATGATTTTTAAAATGCCTGGAGAGACTTATATAAACTGATGCTAAGTGAAATAAGGAGAACCAGGACATCACTGTATATGGCAATAGCAATATTATACAATGATTAATTCTAATATACTTGGCTCTCTTCTACAGTGAAATAATTCAGACCAGTTCCAATTGTTCAGTGATGAAGAGAGCCATCTACACCCAGAGAGAGGACTATAAGAACTGAATGTAGATCACAACACAATATTCTCACTCTTTTGTTTGCTGTTCACTTTCATTTTGTTTACTTACATTTTTTTGAGCTGATTTCTCTTGTATAGCAAGATAATTGCATAAATGTGATTATACATTTTGGATTTAACACATATTTTAACATTTTTAACATATATTAAGTTGCTTGCCATCTAGGGGAGGGTGTGGGGGGAAAGGAGAAGAAAAACTGAAACACAAGGCTATGCAAGGCTCAATGTTGTTAAATTATCTGTGCATATATTTTGAAAATAAAAATCTTTATAAAAAAGAGAGATAAGATAAATGATGTAATATTTGTAAAGTGCTCTGCAAATCCTAAAGTGCCACATAAAGGAGTAAAAAGAAATAGTGCAAGGAGGCCAAATCATGGAACTGTATATACCTATGCTATGTTATAAGATTTGGTTTCATTGAAAAGCCATTTGAAATAAAATCATACTTTTAATTATCATTTATGGTCATCTAGTGATAAGATTCTTGTTCTCTTTCCTCATTTTTGCAGTAGTGTTACCTGAAGTCCGGGGAGGTAAAATTTCATGTCCAAGATTATGCAACTAGCAAGGACCATAGTATATACTTCATGAGTTCATGAAATCAAGAGAAAAGTTAATTGGGTATGCCTTTATCAAGATTAAACATTAATCAAAGTATATGTCATAAGAAAAATTTACCTACATAAAGTATCAGTCAAATCAAATGATATATTTCAGATGTTCCAACTTAAAAAAATAACATAGGACTATTATATTTGTGCAGGTATAAACCAATATAAGAAGGCCTCATTATCTATACAGGAAAGAGCCCAATTAAAGTAAATACATTTAAAGTGAGGGCCAACATTTCTTATTAAATAGCAAATAAGACGCTTTGCCCTGGGGCACTTCGGCGAGTTGATTTAAGGTGCTGGGCCGGTGGGGGCTAGGACTAAGCAAATAATAACAACATTTGAATGGTTGAGAACAGCAGAGCCAAGATGGCGGAGTGAAAATGTGACTCTCTGTGTCCTCCTCCAATCTTCTCTCAAATCAACAATAAAATAAACATCTGAACTGATCTTTAAGTCAACGAATCCAGAAATATTTGGACACTGCTTGCAGTTACCTCTGAAGAACTTCATATCAGGTCAGTTTCACTTAGGCAGAGAGGTAAACAGTTTGTTGGGTACAGTCTGGAAGTGAGGGTGGGACTCAGCTCAGCTTGGCAGAAACTCCAAACTCCAAACACCTAGGGTGTATCTGATGCACTCGAGACAACCTGCCCTGATTGGGGACAGGTGTTCCAGCAGATTTACCTTTTTTAAGGAGTAAATCGGGCAAAGTCCTAGCCCCATCAGAAAAAGGCCGAGCCCCACCGGCCCAGCACCTTAAGTTGATTACTGGAATTGTCCCAGGGCAAACTACCGAAACAGCTGATTCACTAGCCTTAAACAGAACCCCACACTTTCCAAAAATTGAAGGAGAAGAGAGCTCTCACCACAGACAGCTTCTATCTAGAGAAAGGCAGACCCTAGATCCTGAGGTTCCCTTAGACAAAACAACTCCAGAGGAAGCCATCAAGAACCATCACTAGTCCCCTTTTCAAAAGGCCTTTCTAGAAGATTGCATAAAGAATCTCAAAAGAGAGCTAGAGGATAAATGGGAAAATAACCTGAGATCAGTGCAAGAAGGATATAATGCCCTGCAAAAGAGATATGAAAAAGACACCAATTTATTGAAAAATAAAATTGGTGAAGTAGAAATAGACAATGATGCATTGAAAAATAAAATTAGCTTAAGGTAACTGAAGAAAACAACATTTTACAAATAAGAATTGAACAAATGCAAGTGAATGGCTCAATAAGATTTCAAAAATCAGTTAAACAAAAATGAAAAATTAGAAGAAAATATGAAATATCTCCTAGGAAAAACAACTGACTTGGAAAATAGATCTAGGAGAAACAATCTAAGGATTATTGAATTCCTGAAAGCCATGATGAAAAAAGAATCTAAACACTATCTTCCAGGAAATCCTGAAAGAAAACTGCGCTGAGGTTGTAGAATCAGAAGGCAAAATCACCATTGAAAGAATTCACCAATCACCTCCTGAAAGATACACAAAAATTAAAACCCCAAGGAATGTCGTGGCTAAATTTCAGGGCTATCGCGCCAAGGAAAAGATTTTGCTAGCAGCTAGAAAGAAACTATTCAAATAACGAGGATTTATAATTAGAATCATACACGATCTGCAGGCCTGCACATTGAAGGAACAAAGGGCCTGGAACCAGATATTCTGGAAGGCAAAGGAGCTTGGATTACAGCCAAGAATAACCTATCCTGCTAGAATGAGCATTATCCTCCAGGAAAGAAGATGGTCATTTAATGATGTAAGTGAATTTCACCTATTTCTAATGAAAAGAGCAGATCTGAACAAAAAATTTAACCTCCAAACACAGAACTCAAGAGAAGCATAAAAAGGTAAAAAGGAAAGAACTCTTGAGAACTTTATTTCTACTATGGGGATACTTGAAGATTGGGGGTATGATTTAATATTACTTTGATAATAAGGAAAAGAAAACCACAGGGGGAAAGGCTATCATACTGGGGGAAAGAGGGAAAAGGTGGTAAAATAAGGTTTAAAAAAAGGAGGTTAAAAATAAGGTAAAATTTCATTAAGAGGCAAAGAAAACCTAATATAATTGAAGGAAAGAGGGGAGGGAGATGAGCATTGTGTAAATCTTACTCTCATCAGATTGGGCTCTAAAAATTTATATCAGACATATTTGGTTTGACAGAGAAACTTGTCCTTTGTTATAGGGAAGTGGAAGGGAAAGAAGGAAAAGAAAGGGATAGACTGGTAGACTGGAAATTAGAAGAATCAGGGGAAAGGAATAAAAAGGGGGAGGGGCTCTAAAGGAGGGGCTCTAAAGGGGGTAGGATTATTTGCAGGAGGGGGTCATCAAAACAAAATACTTAGGAGGAGAATCCAAATTCCTAGGGGAGAAATTAAGAGAGATGCAAGAAGAAATAGTGAGCCAACCTATACCAATGGGGGATCTCAACCTTGCTCTCTCAGAATTAGATGAATCAAATCACAAAATAAATAAAAAAGAAACTGGGGAGGTAAACCAATTGTTGGAAAAGTTAGGTATGATAGATCTTTTGAGAAAATTGAATGGAGACAGTAGGGAGTTTACTTTTTTCTCAGCGGGTCATGGAACTTATACAAAAATTGACCTTATATTTAGGCCACAAAAACCTCAAAATCAAATGCAGAAAGGCAGAAATAGTAAATGTATCTTTTTCAGATCATGATGCAATAAAAATCACATGCAACATAAGGCCAGGAGAAAATAGACCAAAAAATTAATTGGAAATTAAATATTCTAATCCTGAAGAATGAATGGGTGAAAGAGCAAATCATAGACACAATCAATAATTTCATCCAGGAGAATGACAATAATGAGACAACATACCAAAAATTTGTGGGATACAGCCAAAGCGGGTTATAAGGGGCAATTTTATATCTCTAGATGCTTACTTGCATAAAATAGAGAAAGAAAAGATCAACAAATTAGGATTACTATTAAAAAACTAGAAAAAGAACAAATTAAAAACCCTCAATTAAATACCAAATTGGAAATTTTAAAAATAAAAGGGGAGATTAATAAAATTGAAAATAAGAAAACGATTGAATTAATAAATAAAACTAAGAGTTAGTTCTATGAAAAAACCAACAAAATAGATAATTTGATAAGAAAAAGGAAAGAGGAAAATCAGATTGTTAGTCTCAAGAATGATAAGGGAGAACTTTCGTCCAATGAAGAGGAAATTAGAGCAATAATTAGGAGTTACTTTGCACAACTTTATGCCAAGAAATTTGATAATCTAAATGAAATGGAGGAATATCTACAAAAATATAGATTGCCCAGGTTAACAGAAGAGGAAATAAATCATTTAAATAGCCCCATATTAGGAAAAGAAATAGAACAAACTATTAACCAACTCCCTAAGAAAAAATCTCTAGGGCCAGATGGATTTACATGTGAATTCTACCGAACATTCAAAGAACATTTAATTCGAATACTATACAAACTATTTGAAAAAATAGGGACAGAAGGTATACTGCCAAATTCCTTATATGATACTGAAGTGGTGCTGATAGCTAAACCAGGTAGGGTGAAAACAGAAAAAGAAATCTATAGACCAATTTTCCTAATGAATTTTTTTTCTTTTTTTTTTAATTAAAGCTTTTTATTTGTATAACATATGTATGGGTAGTTCCCCAACATTGATCTTTACAAAGCTTTCCATTACAAATTTTACCCCCAGTCTCCTCCCCTCCCCTAGATCTCAGGAAGTCAACTACATGTTAATAATGTTGAAATGCTTGAGAAGTTATGCAAGAAAAATCCTATCTACAAGAAAAAAAAAAGAATCAGAGAAAGGCAACACAATGCAAGCAAATGTCAATACAGATCATGAAAATGTTCCGTTTTGGTCCATATTTCATTTCCCTCTCTCTGGGTGTATATGGTTTTCTTCAGTGAACAATTGGAACTGGTTTGAGACAATTCTTTTTTGCAGAGAGCCATGTCCACCAGAATTGAACATCATGTAATACTGTTGTTGCTGTGAATGATGATCTCCTGGTTCTGCTCATTTCACTCAGCATGAGTTCATGCAAGTCCCTCCAGGCCTCTCTGAAAGCCTCCTGCTGGTCGTTTCTTACAGAGCAATAATATTCCATAATATTCATATACCATAATTTATTCAGCCACTCTCCAATGGATGGGCATCCCTTCAGTTTCCAGTTTCTAGCCACTACAAAAAGGGCTGCCACAAATATTCTTGCACATGGGGGGCCCTTTCCCTTCTCTAAGATCTCTTTGGGATATAGGCCCAGTAGAAACACGGCAGGGTCAAAGGGTATGCACAGTTGGAAACCTTTTTGAGCATAGCTCCAAATTGCTCTCCAGAATGGTTGGATCCATTCACAGTTACACCAAAAGTGTATTAGTGTCCCAGTTTTCCCACATCCCCTC
>JAJPUD010017734.1:0-19423 GCA_023553655.1 Myrmecobius fasciatus
ACCTGTCAGATTGGCTAAAATTACAGGAAATGATAATGATAGCTGTTGGAGGGGATGTGGGAAAACTGGGACACTGATACATTGTTGGTGGAACTGTGAAGGGATCCAACCATTCTGGAGAGCAATTTGGAGCTATGCTCAAAAAGTTATCAAACAGTGCATACTCTTTGACCCAGCAGTGTTTCTACTGGGCCTATATCCCAAAGAGATTGTAAAGGAGGGAAAGGGACCCACATGTCATTTGCAAAAATGTTTGTGGCAGCCCTTTTTGTAGTGGCAAGAAACTGGAAATTGAAAAGATGCCCATCAATTGGAGAATGGCTGAATAAATTATGGTATATGAATGTTATGGAATATTATGGTTCTGTAAGAAATGACCAACAGGAGGATTTCAGAGAGGATTGGAGAGACTTGCATGAACTGATGCTGAGTGAAATCAGCAGAACCAGGAGAACATTATACACAGCAACAAGACTATACGATGATCAATTTTGATGAACATGGTTCTCTTCAACAATGATGTGAGTCAAACCAGTTGTTCAACGATGAAGATAGTCATATACATCCAGAGAGAGGCTTGTGGGAACTGAGTGTGAACCACAACACAGCATTTTAACGCTTTCTGTGAATATTTCCATGCATTTTGTTTTTCTTCTTAGGTTGTTTTTTCTTCTTCTCTTTCTAGATCTGATGTTTCTTGTGCAGTAAGATAACTGTATAGATATGTATACATGTATTGTATTTGTCATATAATTTATCCTATTTAGCATGTATTAGATTACATGTCATCAAGGGGGGGGGGGGGGGGGTAAGAGGGGAAAAGCTTGGGAAAAAAAGTTTTTGTAAAGGTCAATGTAGAAAAATCAGTCACATGTTTTGTAAATAAAAAAAAAAGCTTTATTAAAAAAAGGGTAGAGAAGAGGAGGCTGTGGTAGTTTGTTCTGGGGCAATTCCACTAATTAACTTAAGGTGCTGGGCCGGTGGGGGCTAGTGTTGTGCCGAATTACTTCTTTAAAAAAAGCAAATCTGGTAGAACACCTGTCCCCAATCAGGGCAGGGTGTCCCGAGTGCCTCAGATAAACTCCAGGTGTTTGGAGATTGGAGTTTCTGCCACACTGAGCTGATTCCCACCCTCACTTCCCGGCAGCACCAAGTAAACAGTTTACCCCTCTGCCTGAGTTAAACAGACCTGATATGAAGTTCTTCAAAGATATCTGCAAGCAGTGTCTAAATATTTCTGGATTCATTAATTGAAGATCAGTTCAGATGCTTATTTTATTTTATTTTATTTATTTTTTTTATGTTAGAATACTTAAATCGAATATATGTATAGTTATTGCCACACATCATTTTTCTTTTGTTCAGGAGAAATCATATCTATAAGAGAGAATAATCCGATAAAGGAAATACAATGCAAGCAAACATGAATAGAGAACATGAAAATGTTTGTTGTGGTCCACATTTCACATCCCTCTCTCTGAGTGTATATGGCCTTCTTCACTGAACAATTGTAATTGGTTTGATGCATTTCATTGTTGAAGAGAGTCATGTCCATTAGAACTGATCCTCATATAGTACTGTTGTTGCCGTGTACAATGATCTCCTGGTTCAGATGCTTATTTTATTGTTGATTTGAGAGAAGATTGCAAGAGGACACACAGAGTCACGTTTTTACTCCGCCATCTTGGCTCCACCCCCCACAAGTCTACATGATCAATTTTTGAACAGGTTTTATGTATTACTGAGAAAAAAAAAGTATATTCCTTTTAGTTTTCATTCAATCTTCTCCAATGGTCTATCATGCCTGAATTTTCTAGAATTCTATTTATGTCCTTAAGTTCTTTCTTATTCATTTTTTGGTTCAATTTAACTGGTTCTGAGAGAACAAGTTTGAGATCCCCCACTAGTATAGTTTTGCTGTCTGTTTCTTCTTGCAGTTCTCTTAACTTCTCCACTATGAATTTGGATCCTATAACACTTGGTGTATGTATGTTTAGTAATGCTATTACTTCATTATCTATGGTTTCCTTCAGAAGGTGTAGTTTCATTCCTTATTTCTTTTAACTAGGTCTATTTTTGCTTTTGCTTGATCTGAGATCAGGATCACTACCCTTGGTTTTTTCACTTCAGCTATAGTATAATAGATTCTTCTTCAGCCTTTTACTCTGAATGTATCACTCTGCTTTATATGTCTTTCTTGTAAACAACATATTGTTGGATTCTGGTTTTTAATCCAGTCTGCTATCTGCTACTGTTCTTTGGAAGAGTTCATCCCATTTACATTCACAGTTAAAAATTATTAACTCTGTATTTCCCCCCATCTTTTCCCCCCAAAGTTTTATATATATATTTCCTTTCTCCTCTTTCCTTCTCCCCAGTATTTTGCTTCTGTCTACTATCTCCCTCAAACAGCCTTACTCTTTTACAGCCCTTCCCCCTTTCTTATTTCTTTCCCCTTCTACTTCTATTTTTCCTTGTTATCCTGTGCCTTTCCTTTTTCCTTTCCCTTCCTTCTTCCCTAAAGATGAGGCAAGTGTCTCTTTGTAGCTAAATTTGTCTGACATTCTCTCTTTGATCCAAATCTGTTGAGAGTAAGATTTACAGAATGTTCATCCCCCTCTCTTCTTTCCTTCAATTATAATAGGTCTTTTTTTTTGCCTTTCCATGAGATGTAATTTACCCCATTTCACTCCATTTTCCTCTTCTTCAAGTTGAATCCCCTTTCTTCCTCTAGTTTTTTTTTTGATATCATCATAATAAAATCAAATTATAACTGCACCTTCTAAGTATACCCATAATAGAGATACATATCTCAAGAGTTAAATATATCATTTTCCCATATTGGGATATAAACTTTTTAACTTTTAAAAGAAAGTTATTTTTTATTTCCTCTTTATCTTTTTATGCTTCTCTTGAGTTCTGTGTTTGAAGATCAAATTTTCTGTTCAGCTCTTGTCTTTTTATCATGAATCAATTAAATTCACCTGTTTTATTAAACGTCCATATTTTCTGCTGAAAGACAGTGCTTAATTTTGCTGGATAATTGATTCTTGGCTGAAATTCAAGTTCCTTTGCCTTTTGGAATATCAGATTCCAACCCCTTGGATCTTTTAAAATGGAAGCTACTAAGTCTTGGACAATCCTGATTGTGGCTCCTCAATATTTGAATTGTTTCTCCCTTGCAATATTTTCTCCTTAATCTGATGATTCTGACATTTAGCTATGATGTTCCTTGAGTTTTTATTTTGAGATTTCTTTCAGGAGGTATAATTACCTAATTACTAATGTGAATTCCTTCAATGGCTATTTTATCCTCTGGTCCTAGGATATCACAGCAGTTTTCTTTGATGATTTCTTGAAAGATGATGTCTAGGTTCTTTTTTCAATCATGGCTTTCAGAAAGTTCAATAATCCTTAGATTGTCTCTTCTAAATCTATTTTCTAGGTCAGTTGTTTATCCGATGAGTTATCTTACATTTTCTTCTATTTTTTTCATACTTCATATGAAAATTGCCTTTTCATATCCTTTGACTATTTATCAATTGGGGAACAATTCATATTTTTATGAATTTGACTCAGTTCTATATGTATTTGATAAATTAGGCTGTTATCAGAGACACTGGTTGTAAAAAATTGTTCCCCAGTTTTATGCTTCCCTTCTAATGTTAGCTGCATTGACTTTGTTTATACAAAAGACTTTTAATATAATAAAAATTATTCATTTTTCATTTCATAATGTCATCTGTCTCTTGTTTTGTTAATAAATTGTTTCCTTATTCATAGATCTGATAGGCAAACTATTCCTTGCTGTTATAATTTGTATATGGTATAACCCATTATGTCTAAATCATGTACCCATTTTCATCATAACTTGTTATATTATGTAAAATATTAGCCTATGCCTAGTTTGCATCTTATTGTTTTTAAATTTTTCCAATAGTTTTCATTAAATATTAAGTTTTTATTCTAAAAGTTGGGGTGTTTGGGCTTAATAAACAATAGGTTACTCTAGTAATTGACTACTGTCTTGCATTCTTAACCTATCCAGATCTACCACTCTATTTCTTAGACAATACCAGATAGTTTTGATGATTAATGCTTTACAATATACTTTGCAATCTGGTATTTTTCTTACTTTTTCTCCCTAGCTCTATCATATAATTTGTTGGTACTTTGAGTGGTATTTGCATTAAATACATTAAATTAACTTAGGTTGCATTGTCATTTTTATTGTATTGGCTTGATCTATTCATAAATAATTGATATTTTCCTTTTTTTTCCAATTTTATTTGTGTGAAAAGCGTTTTGTAATTGTGTTCATATATTTCCTGAGTTTACCTTTACTCAAAGACTCTTAACTATGTTACATTGTTTGTGATTATTTAAAATGGAATATATTTTTTAATCTCTTGCTGTTGGGCATTGTTCATATAAAAAAATTCTGATGGATTATATGGATTCATCTTATATCTTGCAACTTTGCTAAAGTTGTTAATTATTTGAAATAGATTTTATTTTGTTGATTCTATAGGGTTCTATAAGCATATATCATCATTACACATAAAAGTGTTACTTTTGTTTCCTCATTGTCTCTTTCAATTCCTTCCATTTCTTTTTCATCTCTCAATACCATAGCTAACATTTCTACTACTATATTGAATAACAGTGGTGATAGTGGACATCCTTGCTTTATTCCTGATTTTATTGAGAAGATTTTTAGTTTATCCTCATTACAAATAGTGCTTGATAATGGTTTTAGATAGATACTGCTTATTATTTTAAGGAATGCTTCATATTTTCTATGTTTTCTAATGTTTCTAATAAGAATGGGTGCTGTATTTTGTCAAAAGCTTTTTCTGCATCTAGTGAGATAAACATATGATTTTTATTGCTTTTATTATTGATGTGATCAATTACATTGATTGTTTTCCTAACATTGAACCAGCACTGTATTCCTGCTGTAAATCCCACCTGGTTATAATCTTTAATCCTTGTGATACATTATTATTTTTGATTTGCTATATTTTGTGAAAAATTTTTGCATTGATATACATTAGAGAATTTGGCCTATAATTTTCTTTCCTTATTGTAGCTCTTCCTGGTTTAAGTATAGGCAACATATTTGTGCCATAACAGGAGTTTGGTAGGACTTTTTCTTTGATTATTTTCCCAAATAGATTACATAGTATTGGAATTAATTGTTCTTTGAACATTTGGTAGAATTCACTTGTGAAGCCATCTGGCCCTAAGGATTTTTTCTTAGGGAATTTGTTAACAACTTGATCAATTTATTTTTCTAAGATGGGGTTATTTAACTGTTGTATTCCCAGATTTGTTAATCTGAGCAGTTTATATTTTCAGAAATAATTATTGTTTTTCCTCAAATTGTAAGATTTATTAAAATATAAATGAGCAAAATATTTCCTAATGATTGTTTTAATGTTTACTTCATTAGTAGTGATTTTACCCTTTTCCTTTTTGGTATTGTATCTTAGTTTGCTTCTTTATTTAAAAAAAACTTAATTAATTAATGGCTTGTTTGCCTTGTTGGGTTTTCTCCCCATAAAATCAGTTCCGGCATTTGATTTATTAACTTCCTAGTAATTTTCTTTCAACTTTTTTAGCCTCACTTTTGTTTTTTAATTTGATATTCAATTGAGGATTTTTAATTGGTTTCTTTTCTACCTTTTATAGTTGCATATTCAATTCTTATTCTGTTTTTATTTTCTGTTTTGTTTATGTAAAACTTTAGAAGAATAAATTTCCCTCTAAGAGCTATTTGCCTGTGTCTCATATAATTTGGTTGTCTCATGGTTGTCATTTAAAAATGTAATTATTAATTATTTTATTTGTTTTTTGACCCTCATACTTTAGACAGATTATTTGGTTTCCAATTAATTTTTAATCTATCTTTCCACTGCCTTTTATGAAATGTAATTTTTGTTGCATTATGATCTAAAGATATTATATTGATATTTCTGTCTTTCTACATTTGATTTTGAGATTTTTATATTTTAATTCATGGTTAATTTTTGTGTAGGTGCTATGTACTGCTGAGAGAAGGGTACATACAATATTTCTCCAAAGGCCTGTCAAAATTCTCCTTTGTTTCTTTCTTGTTTTTTGTTTTATTGTATTTATTAAGTTCTAAGGGGAACAGTTGAAGTCCCTCACTAACAATTTTGCTGTCTATTTCTCCTTATAACCTACTTAAATTCTCCTTTAAGAATTTAAATGCACATTTGTTTTTTTTCTTTTTCTTCAAATGAAGCAAAATAGGTTCTTCTCCAGCCCTTTTCCTTGACTCTGTGTGTGTTTCTGTACTTCAAGTGTATTTGTTGCAAACAACATATTTTAGAGTTCTGGTTTTTGATCCACTCTGCTATCTGTTTCTGTTTTATGGGAAAGTTCATTCCACTCACATTCCCAATTATGATTACTGGGTATTCCCTCTATCCTATTCTTTCTTCTACTTGTTTTCCCCCTTTTCTTCTTTGAGTGCTTTACTAATGTCTACCGCCTCCCCTGATCTGACCTTTTTCTTGTTAGTCCTCCCCACCCTTTTATTTAAATCTCCTTTCTTCCTGCTGGGTAAGATGGATTCCTATCATCAACAAATTTTGTATATTATTCCCTTTTTGTCAGCCAATACTCATCAGAATAAAGATCAAGTGCTGCTCATCAGCCCCACTCATCTTCTCCACAGTAAAAAAGTCTTTCATGCCACTTCATGTGAAATAATTTACTCCATTCTACCCCTTTGTTCTACACCCACTGTACTCCTCTTTTTTATCCCTTATTTTATATCATTTTCTCATATTCACCTTAAGCCAATACTCTCAATATTCTTTCAAATTTTATTATTAGTGATATAATTTTTAAGAATTACAAACATCATCTACCCATACTAGGATTCTGTATTGGATCCCATATGTATTCCCTATTTCCCTTTTTGCTCTTATGTTTTGATATTGGAAATCAAGTTTTTATTTTAATTTTGGTTTTCTCTTTTTGAAAGATTAAAATCCTACTATTTTAGTGAACAATCATTTCATTTATTTATTCTGCTTAATTTAGCTGAGTAAGTGATTCTTGGATGTAGTGCTGGCTTCTTTGCCTTATGGAATATCATGTTCCATGTATTTTCCATGGAAGTTTTAAGAGGTAACTCTCATGAGTATTTTACATTTTCTTTTTTCCCATTATCTTGAATATGATTTATTGATTCTTAATGTCTCATACAGCCATTAGCTGCCACTTGCTTCATTCCAATTTTTAAGGGGTTGTTTTCCTCAATTGGCTTTTGTACTTTCATTTTCTGTTTCGTCAATTGTACTTTTTAAGGCATTTTCTTCAGTGGATTTTTGTAACTCGTTTTACATTTGACCAATTTTATTTTTAAACAGTTGTTTTCGTTGTTCAAGCTCTTCCCTCATTCCCCAATCATTCTCTTCCATCATTCTCATTTCTGTTCCCCATTTTCTGCTATCTCTCCTCTATGATTTTAAGTTCATTTTTGAGTTCTTCCATGAGTTCTTTCTAGACTTGAGACCACTTTTTGTTTTACTTTGGAGTTTTACTCTTTGGTGTTTTGAAATTGTAGTTCTTTTCTAAATTTGGGTCTTGATCTTTCCTGTCATCATGATAGCTTTCTGTGTTGTTGCTTGATTTTGTTGGTCTTTTTTTTCTTTTAAATTTGAGCTCTGTTGCTGCAGAAGGCTCTCTGTCTAAGGCTTCTTGTGCTAGTGACTGCAGGCTCTGGGTAGTTACCTGATGCCACATTGATGGTGTCCTAAGGTCCATGGAGGACCTTTGTGTCTGGTGTTGCAGTGAGGTAGTGGGGTAGTTGATGGTACTGCTGGAGGCTATAGGATGTCTGACAGTGTGTCTGATGCCCAGTTGGCGTCTGGTGAGTGCTGAGGCTGAGTCTACCTGTTTCTTGGGACTGCACTGAAGCAAGTGGTAGGGGGCTGGACTGGTAGTTCTCTACTTGCTTATACACCCAAAGGATTAGTGTTGATCTCTTTGCCCAGGGTTACATTGAAGTATGTGGTAGTTCTCCAAACTAGAGTCTTCCCATTGCTTTGGTTATATTAAGGAATGTGCAAGTTCTTAACATTGATGTTTGCCTGCTCCACTGCACTGCAGCTAAGTATTTGTTGGTGATTTGCTGAGGTGAGGCTTCTGCTAGCTTATTAGGACTTTACTCCCCTTTTACCTGAATGAGACAGATCTTTCTGCCAATATTCCAAGTTTCTTGGGCTCAAAGATTGTTTCATTTTATCTTTTTGCTGGTTCTGCCTTTCCAGAATTTGTTTTAGTGTGTTATTTTATGGTTGTTGGGAAGTGAATGTGGGAGAATTATTGTGATTTACTGTTACTTTTCCATCTTGGCTTCCAGAAGTCCCCCTTTCATATATTTTTGAGAAGTTGCCAAACACAGACATATCTGGGAGTTGGAGAGATTTGGGTTGTTTCCTGACTTGTCAGTTATTGAGGGATGCTGCAGTTATGTGGAACTAACTCTCTGATAATTATTTATGCCACTTAGCATCAACAGAACAGAGGAAACTCATCAGTAAGTATAAAGATGATAGAGAGAGGGCCTACTATATGTCTTTTCATGAAGTTATAGCTTTGCTTTCTTCTTTTTTAATTTCATATTTTAGGATGTGGGTAAAGAGAAGTACATGATTTTGAGATGCTGTCTGGGTTAATGATGGCTGTGAGGAATCTCTTCTTAAGGGAATTTTTTGTTTTTGGTCTTAACTTATATGAATGATCTTAGAGAATCCTAGTTCTAAAATGAACATTGTATTCACTATATCAAACCCTCTGTTTCTAAGCTTGATCATATCTTACCCATTCAACACATGATGATTGCTTATCCCACTTAACAGGAACTGAAAATTCTTAATTTTTCTGAGGAAATTTCTAGTTTTGGATCATTTTTATTATTAGGAAATTATGGCAAAGGCGGGTTGATTTTTACTAGTTTTGCTTTTTGTCAGGGGGAATGGCTAGTTGTGTTCTAAAAGTAATAAAGATTCATTTGTTCTTACTGACTCTGCATTTCCCCATGAGTATGCTTGCAGAATTAAAGAAGATAGAGTGAATTATGTACAGATATACTTCACTGCACAAAAAAATGTGTTTCTGAAAAGGCAAGTGCATAGCTAATTTTGATAAACAAAGCTATATCCGAAATGTATTAGGTGTGCTCAATATTAAAGAAGGCTACAATCAATAGCTACTGACCTAGTTACTAGATCAGTAGTTCTCAAACTATTTTTATTCACTGTACAGTATTTTTTTGCATGAGGAGTTGTGGCAAAAGTTGGCAACAAAGTGTTTCTAGGAAATTGGTCCTCTAAGGCTCATTACCTAAGTTTTAATATTGTTTTTTCTCTTCATTCCTTTCCCTATATTCTTATCATCTCCTTTCATTACTTCCTCAGAACTCTGAGCAGAAGAAAAAACATCAAGCCCTTCATTTCTCACCTCCTCTGTAGAGCTACTACTGTGACCTCCCCTATGCTGAAGAAGTTGGCAGCAAAGTGTAATTTAGGTGGGAGATGGGGAAGGCACAAATCTTTGAGTATGAGAAGTAATTTTATTGTACAACTAATAGAATTCTGCAAAAGATCCTTTAAAAGATACTGAAATGAAACAGAATAAAACTCTAAAAGCAAAAAATCATTTGTGATATGAATTGTTATATGAATCTAAATATCATCACTCTCCCAACTAACAGTAGATGATTTTATCTACTCAATTACCCCTTCCCCGATCTTCTTAATTTTTGAAAATAACAAAGTTTAGAGATTGAAGAGAAAGAATGACAGATGGAGGTCATAGAGAACAGTCATGGAGCTATTGTGTGGTCATGGAAAAGATGGGAATGAATTAGTTTAAAGAAATACATAAAAGTATTAATTTGACCAGAAGAAGAGTTGTACTATCTTTTCTTCATCTCAGAAGATAATTCCCTCCTTTTCTTTACTAAGTCTATCAAAGTTTATCATCTGTACTTGCCAGTTTTTCCCTGTCTCCATGACCTTGACCATAATTCATCCTTATTTCAATTAATGAACAAAAAGTTAATCATTTTTTTTGCATAGTACATAGATCCTATGTTAGGTGTTTCTTATATATGTGTGACCTTGGGAAAGTTATATTTCTTTCTCAAGTGTTGGGAGTCTTCATCCGTTAAATAAAAGTGTTAGATTTTATACCACTTCTAACATCACTTCTAGCTCTACATATATTATCCAATGATTAAGTAAATAAAATATCTACAAAGTAATTTTGAGGGGCATTAACAGCTAGAATGGGGTTCTAGAAAAATCTCATATTGGTAGAGTTTGATCTAAGCTATGAAGAAAACTAGGAATTCTAAGTGATAGAGGTGAAGAGTGAGTTCATTTCAGTCATAGTAGTCAGCCTATAGAAAGATGCATTTTCATGCATCATTTTTTTTCTTCTCCCCAGCCAGCAAATACTATTAAGACTTAACTTTTTTTTAAAATACTTGATACTTCTATATTCTTAAATTAATTTCTCATTTTACTCTTCTTTTTTGTCAAATGTGTACAAAATCATGTATGCTTACTGTCTCTCCCTCTTTCAGACTTTTTCACTCACAATCCAGCTTTTTGACCCTGCCCATTCCCATTTAAACTCTAATACCCCCAAATCACAAATTAGTTGCAGCAGAAACAACTTTCTTTCTGTATTCATGCTACTTGACCTCTCTGTAGAATTTAATGCTATGAATCATCCTATCTTTCAAGATAACTTTTATGTTAATAACAAGAACAACCAAAACCTTTATTTTAAACTTTACCATTTGGGAAGATCAGTGGAGTAGATTAGGTATATAATATATTATAAAAAATGACCATAATAGTTTAGTGTTTGACAGTCCCAAAGATCCAAGTTTTTCAGACAAAAATTTACTATTTCACAAAAACTTTTGGGAAAACTGAAAAACAATATGGTAGAAAATAGGTATAATATATTTGATTTGTCAAGTATTTTAACATAATTAACATGTAGTAGACTTCCTGCCATCTGGGGGGGGTAGGGACTAGGAGGGAAAAATTTGTAATGGAAAGCTTTGAAAGGGTCAATGTTGAAAAATTACCCATACATATGTTTTGCAAATAAAAAGCTTTAATAAAAAATAGAAAATTGGTATAAATCAAGATGTTATACTGTAAACTAAAATGAGTACATTTAGACATAAAGGGTCATATTGTAACAAGAATTGAGAAGGGAAATTTTTTGGGGGTTAATTAAAGCTTTTTATTTACAGAACATATGAGAGATTTTTCTACATTGACCTTTGCAAAAAAATATTTTTTGTTCAAAATTTTTCCCCTCTTTTCCTCCACCCCTACCTCTAGATGATGTCTAATACATGTTAAATATGTTAAATTATATGACAAATCCAATATATGTATACATATCTATACAGTTATCTTACTGCACAAGAAAAATCAGATCTAGGAAGAGGAAAAAAACAACCTAAGAAGGAAAAGAAAATGTAAGCAAATATTCACAGAAAGCATTAAAATGTTATGATCCACACTCACTTCCCACATGCCTCTCTCTGGATATATATGACTATCTTCATCGCTGAACAATAGGAACTAGTTTTAATCACCTCATTGTTGAAGAGAACCATGTCCATCAGAATTGACCATAGTATAGACTTGTTGCTGTGTATAATAATCTCCTGGTTGTGCTCATTTCACTTAGCATCAGTTCATGCTGATGCTCTCCAGGACTCTATGAAATCATTTTGTTGGTCATTTCTTACAGAACAATAATATTCCATAACATTCATACGCCATAATTTATTCAGCCATTCTCCAGTTGATGGGCATCCATTCAGTTTCCAATTTCTTGCCACTACAAAAAGGGCTGCCCCAAACATTTTTGCACGTGTAGGTCCCTTTCCCTCCTTTAAGATCTCTTTGGGAAATAGGCCCAGTAGAAATACGGCTGGGTCAAATGGGAATGCACAGTTTGATAACTCTTTGAGCATAGTTCCACATCGCTCTCCCGAATGGTTGGATCGATTCATAGTTCCACCAACAATATATCAATGTCCCAGTTTTCCCACATCACTGCCAACATTCATCATTATCTTTTCCTGTCATTTCAGCCAATCTGACAGTTGTGTAGTGGTATCTCAGAGTTGTCTAAATTTGCATGTCTCTGATCAATAGTGATTTGGAGCACCTTTTCATATGACTAGAAATGGTTTTAATTTCTTCATCTGAAAATTGTCTGTTCATATCTTTTGACCATTTATCAATTGGAGAATGGCTTGAATTCTTATATATTTGAATCAATTCTCTAAATATTTTAAAATTAGGCCTTCTTTGTCAGAACCTTTGAAGGTAAAAATGTTTTCCCAGTTTATTGCTTCCCTTCTAATCTTGTCTGCACTAGTTTCCTTTGTACAAAACCTTTTTAACTTGATATAGTCAAAATTATCTATTTTGTGATTAATGATGATCTCTAGTTCTTCTTTGGTCACATATTCCTTCCTCCTCCATAGATCTGAGAGGTAAACCATTCTATGTTCTTCTAATTTGTTTATAATATCATTCTTTATGTCTTGATCATGAATCCATTTTGACTTTATCTTGGTATACAGTGTTAGGTGTGGGTAAATGCGTATTTTCTTCCATACTAGTTTCCAATTTTCCCAGCAGTTTTGGTCAAATAGTGAGTTTTTATCCCCAAAACTGGGGTCTTTGGGGTTATCAAACACTAGATTACTATAGTCATTGACTATTTTTTCCTGTGAACCTAACCTATTCCACTGATCAACTACTCTATTTCTTAGCCAGTGCCAAATGGTTTTGATGACCACTGCTTTATAATATAGTTTTAGATTTGGTGAAGTTAATTGTTCTTTAAATGTTTGGTAAAATTCACATGCAAATCCATCTGGTCCTGGAGATTTTTTCTTAGGGAGTTGATTAATGCCTTTTTCTATTTCTTTTTCTAAAATGGGACTATTTAAGTAATTTGTTTCCTCTTCTGTTAATCTGGGCAATCTATATTTTTGTAGATATTCCTTCATTTCATTTAGGTTATCTAATGTATTGGCATAAAGTTGGGTAAAGTAACTAATAATTATTGCTATAAATTCCTCTTCATTCGTGGAAAATTCTCCCTTATCATTTTTGAGAGTAACAATTTGATTTTTCTCTTTCCTTTTTCTAAACAAATTAACTAGAGGTTTATCTATTTTGTTGGTTTTTTAATAAAACCAAGTTTTAGTTTTATTTATTAATTCAATATTTTTTACTTTCAATTTTATTAATCTCTCCTTTTATTGTTAGGATTTCAAGTTTGATATTTGATTGGTGATTTTTAATTTCTTCTTTTTCTAGCTTTTTTAGTTGCAAGCCCAAATCATTGATTTTCTCTTTCTCCACTTTATGCAAATAAGCATCTAGAGATATAAAATTTCCCCTTATTACTGCTTTGGCTGCATCCCACAAACTTTGGTATGTTGCCTCATTATTGTCATTCTCTTGAATGAAATTAGTAATTGTGTCTGTAATTTGCTGTTTCACCCATTCATTCTTTAGGATGAGATTATTTAGTTTCCAAGTGCTTTTTGGTCAATTTTCTCCTGGCCTTATATTGCATGTGATTTTTATTGCATCATGATCTGAAAAAAATACATTTACTATTTCTGCCTTTTTACATTTGATTTTGAGGTTTTTGTGTTCTAACAGATGGTCAATTTTTGTATAAGTTCCATAAACCACTGAGAAAAAAGTAAACCCCTTTCTGTCTCCACTTAATTTTCTCCAACGATCTGTCATACCTAACTATTCTAACATTTTGTTTACCTCCTTAACATTTTTCTTATTTATTTTGTGCTTTGATTTATCTAGGTCTGAGACAGGGAGGTTGAATTCCCCCACTATTATAGTTTTGCTGTCTTTTTCTTCTTGCATCTCTCTGAACTTTTTCTTTAGGAATTTCCATGCTATACCACTTGGTGCATATGTGTTTAGTAATGATATTGCTTCATTATGTATGGTACCCTTTAGTAAGATATAGTTTCCTTCCTTGTCTCTTTTAATTAGATCTATCTTTGCTTTTATCTGATGTGAGATCAGGATTGCTACCCCTGCTTTATTTTGTTCACCTGAAGCATAATAGATTCTGCTTCAGCCCTTTACCTTCACTCTTTATGTATTATTATGCTTTAAATGTGCTTCTTGTAAACAGCATATTGTTGGATTCTGGCTTTTAATCCAGTCTGCTATCTGCTTCTGTTTTATGGGAGAGTTCATTACATTCACATTCACAGTTAAAATAACTACTTCTGTATTTCTTGCCATCTTATTTACCCTAGGTTATATTTTTCTTTTTCCTATGCCCTTTCCCTCCTCCCTAGTATTTTGTTTTTGATAACCACTTCCCTCAAACAATCCTTCCCCTTTAGAGCCCCACCCCCTTTTTTACACCTTTCCCCTGATTCTTCTGTTTAGAAGGGGAAAAATTTAGGACCAAAAAAGATACAGAGAACATTACAAAATAAAGTATGAAAATTTTGAATTTTTGCACAAATAAAACCAGTGCATTCAAGATCAGAAAGAAAGCAGAATATTGGGGGAAATTTTTACAGCAAATATCTTTTATAAAACCCTTAGTTCTCAAATAATTAGAATTTTTAAGAATGCAAGTTATTCCCCTATAGATAAATGTCAAAAGGAAATAAATAAGCCATTCTCAGATGAAGAAATCAAAGCTACCTATTGTCATATAAAATATCCTAAATCACCAATGATTAGAGAAATGCACATTAAAATGAGTTTGAGGTACTACCTCATCCTTATGAGATTGGGTTATATGAGAAAAAAGAAAATGATAAATATTGGAGGGAATGTGGCAAATTTGAGACACTGATGCACTGTTGGTGGACTGATCCGACCATTCTGAACTATGACAAAAGACTATCAAACTTTGCAGTTCATATGGATGTATTCTGAGAGAATCCTAGGAAATCAACTGAAAATTATTGGAGGCAATTAACAACTTTAGTAAAGTTGAAGAATCCAAAATAATCCTCATAACCCATCAACATTTCCATATATTAACAACAAAGTCCAACAGCAAGAAATAGAAAGAGAAATTCAATTTAAAATAACTCTGTGTAATATAAAATATTTGTAAGTATATCTGCTAAGACAAATCCAGGAACTACAAGAAAATAATTACAAAACTCTTTTCACGCAAATAAATTCAGAGCTAAACAATTGGAAAAATATTGATTACTTATGGGTAGACAGCTAATATGATAAAAAAGACAAATCTATCTAAATTATTTTAATTATCCAGTGCAATAACAATAAAACTACCGATAATTATTTTATTGAGCTAGAAAAACATTAAAATCATTTGGAAGAACAAAAGGTCAAGAATATTCAGGGAATTAATGAAACAATAAAGAAAGGTGACCTTGCAATACCAGATTGTGAAGTATAATATAAAATAGTAATCATCAAAACTATCTCATACTGGATAAGAAACAGAGTAATGAACAAGTGGAATAGTTTAAGTATAGAAGATACAGTAGCAGATGACTGTAATTGCTCACTATTTGATAAACCAAATGACACCAGTATATGGGATAAGATTCTCACTATTTGACAAATATTGCTAGTAAAATTGGAAAATAGTATGGAAGAAACTAGGTATAGACCAATACTGTATACCAAAATAAGATTGAAATGATTTAAACATTAAATGGTGATGCCATAAGCAAGTCAGGAGATCAAGGAATAGTTTACCTATCAGATTTTTGGAAAAAGGGAAAAATCTATGATCACAAAAGAGAAAGAGAACACTATGAAATGTAAAATGGATAATTTTGATTTCATTAAATTTAAAAGTTTTGCATAAACAAAACAAAACAAAAATTAGAAGGAAAGCAGAGATTTGGGGAAAATTTTTATAGGCAGTGTTTTTGATAAAGGCTTCATTTCTCAAATATATAGAGCACTGAATAAAATTTATAAGAACACAAGTCATTCCCCAATTGATAAATGGTCAAAGGATTTGAACAGGTCATTTTAGATGAAGAAATCAAAGCTAGCACATAAAAATGTGCTAAATCACTATTGATTAAAGAAATAAAAATTAAAACAATTCTGAGGGACCACTTCACACCTATTAGTTTGGCTAATAAGGAAAATGATGAATTTTGAAGAATATATGGGAAAATTAGGATACTGATATATTGTTGGTAGAGTTGTGAACTGAGCCAACAATTCTGAAGTTCAATTTGGAACTAAAGAGCTTTTCAACTGTTCATATATTTTAATCTACCATTACCACTTCTAGGTCTGTATACCAAAAAAAACATATAAAAGGGAAAATGACCTACATGTACAAAATTATTTAGAGTACCTCTTTTATGTGGTGGCAAAAATTAGAAATCAAGGTAATGCCCACTAATTGAAGAATGGATGAACAAGTTGTGGTATATCAATGAAATGGAATACTATTGCCATATGAGAAATGATGAGCAGGTAGATTTCAAAAAATTCTGTAAAGACTTACATAAACTGATGCTAAGTAAAGTGAGCTGAACCAGGAGAACATTGTATATTGCACCAGCAACATTGTGTGCTTATCAACTATGGTAGACTTAGCTCTACTCAGAGACCCAATGATTCAAGACAATTTGCAATATGTTTAATATCTTTTTAATTAATATACATATATTTATTATTTTATAAATATTAAAAATAATTTAGTTATCTGTTTGTTACTTGACTTTCATAAAAGAGTATCAATAATGTGGAAATAATACATAAAATACTAAATTTTGAATAAGGAAAATATTGATTCAAATTTTGGCTCTGACACTGACTAGTTGTATGACCAAGAACAAACTACTTAATATCTCTGATTTTCAATTTCTTTTTCTGTCTAATGAGGAAGTTGGTTTAGATGGAGTCTAAAATTTCTTTCAAGTCTAAATCATCTTATGATTCCTCATACCTCTCCTTTGATCTCCTTGACCATTCAGACTCTGTCTCCACTGCTGCTCCTTACCTTTCACCCATCCCTTAAAAGCATATTTTCTAGAAAGTTTTACCTTTGATCTTTTTTCTTCAATTTCTTGCTTGGTGTTTCCATTTATTCTCATGACTTCAATGGGTACTTTCATATAGTGAATGCCAAATATGTATATCAAGCCTAACACCCCCTGCCATTCTCCAAAGTTCTATTTCCACTAATCAATTGTTTCATGGATGTCTTGACTGAGATTATTCTGTATCTAACACCCCTGAACATGTCTAAAACTGCATTATCATATTCCCTTAAACCTTCTCTCTTATTAACTTTTTTATTGGATATGATGGCAGCTCTGTTTGAATGAACGAATGAATAAAAAACATTAACCAGTAGTTACTATATGCCAGGAACTATGCTAAGCTCTAGAGATTCAAATATAAGCAAGTGGGATAGTTCATATCCTCGAAGAACTTACATTTTACTAGGGAAAGAGAGCCCATGTAAGGAATCAGTGGCCATGGGGGATATTGTGGTCTTCAAAGTTGTGGTCTTACAATAATAATATGCAGAATAACAGGACAATTAATTTGAGATGCTATTTTCAGGTATGTATTATATTGTATTGTATTGATTCAATTATTATTCCCAAAGCTAGAAGTGGAAAGGTATTGAGAAAAGAGGACAATATATATGGTAGCATGATGGGATGTTGTTTCTCAAGCCTCAGATATGATGAATTATCTGTATTCAGAAGCTTATTTCAACAGAACATGAATTGGACTGCTAGAGGAGAGTCTCAAGGTAGAAAAGAGCACTATAACAAGATTGGTATGATTGATTTGGAAGCTCCTATATTTCACTCATTCCCACTAAATAGTCAGTCTTCCCAGTCTTGCAAACTTATAACCTTGAAATAATCTTTTATTTTTTTTATACCATCCCACTCCAAATATACAATCAGTGGGCTAGTCCTATCAATTTTACCTTTGCAATAATTTTTATATCTGGTCCCTCCTTCCACTTTCAATTACAACCAACTTTGTTTAGATCTACATCTCTTTTTGCCTAATTATCATAGCTTCTTAATTTGTCTTCCCACTTTGAATTGCCTCTCCAACCCATTCTTTCCTTGGCAATTTTCTCATTTATCCTTTTGTTTTTGTTGTTTTTATATATATCACATTGGATTTTAGGATTCATGAGTACAAGATCTGTATGATAATGATCTTTACATATTGGTACTTAAGACAGTTCCAAACACCAGTAGATTCTTAGTATGCATTTGTCTCATGGATTATTTTTATTTAATTATATAATACTGTGACAGAAGAGAAAAATGCTAATTTTTCTAATAAAATCATGTTTCATGGAAGTATCTTTTATAGCAGAAAATAATTAAGGTATTTCTGAACACAGACTTGACATGTTGTTTATTTTTTAATGGAATCCCTAAGCCCCTTCACTAAAGTAGAAATTCAGGGATCCAGCTGCTATTTTGATAAAAGGCACAAGAAGAATTTACAAATTAGACTTTTGAGAGAATTTGAGTCTATTAAGATGTTGTTTCATTGACAATTTAACCAGTTTATATCTGGAACCTCCAATTAAGTATGAGCATCCAAGAAAGTTAGTCTCTTTTTAATCAGTGGTGTGTTTGTGTGTTTGTGTGTGTGTGTGTGTGTGTGTGTATTTTGTGACTATTAGGGAAGGAACTTGATCATCAATATATTGGCTTAACCACTATGTGGTTAGTACTATGCTAAGTGCTAAGAATATAAATATGAAGAGACATGGTACCTTTGCCACAGTACAACAGTAACTGAATTGGTAGAGCCTAAAAGTGATATCCTAGGAATCAAGATGATCTAGGTTTAAATCTAGTTCTTATTATTAACTGGCAATGTTATTCTGGCTTAGTTTTTCCCTTTGCCAATGAAATCAAAGAAATAATTTTAAAAATGGTCAAACATTTTTATTGTAAAGCTATAATGACAGCATTCTGGAAAATTATTATCTCAGAAAAAGTATCTAGAGAGAAAAAAATCACTTCATCATAGAATATGAAGAGCTTGATCCATTCAGTTCAGATAATATGAATAGGGGGAACACTGATTCTAGAGATATGATTAAGCTGAAAATGAGACAAGAGTTTAAAGTGAAAAAAAAAACAAGTTTTTCCATTTCCTTGAAGAGAAAATTAGCATTTGTACCTTATGATAACATTTATTGTTGATTTAATTCATATCTTTCTTCCTGTGGTATATAGTTGGAAAACTCCTTTAAAAAAACCCGAGAGGGAGAGAGAGAGAGAGAGAGAGAGAGAGAGAGAGAGAGAGAGAGAGAGAAAGAGAGGTGA
>JAJPUD010017734.1:19823-30519 GCA_023553655.1 Myrmecobius fasciatus
AGAGAGAGAGAGAGAGAGAGAGAGAGAGAGAGAGAGAGAGAGAGAGAGAAACATGTAGAAGAAGAAACATATGTTTGTATCCTTATTGGAATCAATGTGTAGATGAGTGAAATCCAGAGGGAAGAAAGGGAGAGTTCAGCAACCTCTGGAGTTACATGTAGAATATAGCAGGGCACAGAAAAGTAATCTGAGATGCAGAGAATCTCTACAGGCTTGAAATGCACCAGAAAAACAGTGTGACCCACTAGTAACTACAGATTTGGCAATTTATAGGAAATCTATAGGTCAACAGTTGACCATGGAGTACAAGCATTTGGGAAAATATTAAGGATGGATATTTAGATTTGAGAATCACCTAAGTAGAGATAGTGCTTAAAGTTATGGGAGGTAACAAACTTCCCAAGAAAATATGTGGAGAGAGAAGGTCATAAAGTGAATGCAAAAATCCTGGGAAGTGCCTATACAAAGAATTACAGGAGATGATTGAAGATCCAGTAAAGGAGAAAGTAAAGAAAAAGTAAAGAAACAGGCAGCAAAAGAAGAGAGAAAATAGAAAGTATCATAGAAATCAAGGCAGAAGAGTGTATCCAGAAATTTGTAGGAAAAGAATGATATTAGATTTTTAACAATTGGAAGAATCATTCTGGAACTGGGATCTAGGACAAAATGGAGAGGAAATGGAAAAGAAAAAATATTCTAAGAATTATTAGAAAAAATTAAATAGAAATAACTTTTTAACTTAGGCACTATTTTAAATCTTAAATAAATCAGACAGAAACCTCCAAAATTAGTCAGGGAAAAAACTCTCTAAATTTCTAAGAATTCTAAAAGGAAGTAAAAGCATAAGACAAATCATTACATGCAATCTTTAAAAGGAACAGGAGCAACAAAGAAATCAATAGTGAAAGGCTCATAAAACATCTAGGAGGAACTACTTCAATAAACTCGCTCTTAAGTCGCTAATGAAGTTTCAAACTATTAGGATAAAGGAAGGATTTAAATAGCAAATACAAGGAAAAAAGGATGATATCCCATACCAAAATAGGTCATCACAGTTCCAGATCTTGCAGTAATCACAATAGAAGAGTATGAGAATTGGGGAAAAGGGGGAAAGGAGGGGCTGTGTATATCCACCATATTTCAAAAAACATATAGAAATGATACTCCAGACTCAGTTTTAGTTCCCAGGGAAATTAGTATTTTAATTAAAAGAAAAAAAGCAGGCTTCTATTAAAAAAAATAGAAGAACATAATTTGCTCACCTAATATAGGACCTTAGAAAGCTTTCATATTTGAATAATATTAGAGAGGGGTAGGGAAGGAAGAGAAATAAGAAATAATGCTTTCTAATGTAAGAAAGCAAAACAGGATGAAACAAATAAAAGCAGGCATGGTAAGGGAAAAAGAAGAATCTTCCTAGTTCTGTTTAAGCACTTTTGAATTCCTCTCCAAATTGGATTGAGGAATAAAAATTTTAAATACTAAGAAAAGAAAGAAGGCACTTAATGAGCAAATGTAAGCTCTATGTGCAACCTGAGGAAAGTGGTGAGATATTTTCATTTGAGAAGGGAAAGTTATTCCCACTTAATTGCAAAAAGTCAATGACAGGGTTTCACACAGCTGTAAAACTTTTCTCTCAATCCTGGTTTCTGCCAAGCCCCCTGGATAGAAAGGCAGTTCTCTTCATTCTGTGAAGTAATTAGGAAGTGAAAGTGCTAACCACTACTGGAAATAAAATCCTTTTTTTCTTTTTTTTTAAACTGGAGAAATTAAAGCTTACTCCCATATTCTTGAACTCTGAATTGGATCTCTTCCATGACAATGATGAAACAGTGAGCACTGTTGATAAGCATGTATCTCCCCATTTTGTGCTTTTTTGATATTAACAATCAGAAGGTTATTGAACAAAATCCCAATATGATGGTTCTATTTCAACATGTGGCCCAATAACTACAGCTGACATTTATTACTTTTTATTGGTTTACAAAAATCTTTAAATAATTTGATTTGATCTTCACAATAATCCTGTGGGATAAATAAAGCAGATAGCATTATGCCAGATGAACAGATGAGGAAATTAAGCTTCCAGGAAATCTATTTACTTGCCTATGATTATCCAGCTAGTTGGTGACAGATACTAGAAGTCACATCTCTTCTGTTAATGTACAAATATGAGAGGTAGAATGCTAAGTTTGAGAAACAGTTGGTAGTTCAATTTTGATGGAATATAGAAGGTATTAAGAGGGAAAAAAGGTTAAACTAAAATAATCTTGGAAAAATAAATTAGTGTCAAATATGTTGTGAAGATCTTTGAATTCCAAGCTAACACATATGAATTTCATTCTAGAGGCAATAGGGAGCCACGAAAAACTTTTGAACAGGGTAGTGATCTAGTCATATATGGATTTTAGGAACATTTTTTTCAGTTGCTGTGTGGAGGATTGGAGGAAGGAGAAGCTAGTAGGAACAAGATCAATCAAGAAGATATTACAGTAGGCTAGGCAAGTAACCAGAATATAGAGGTTTTATGTAGTACAATGAATGTTGTGCTGAGTCTGGCCTGGGAACACAAGTTCAAACACAGCCTAAACACTTGATAGCTCTGTGATCTTAGAATAATCACTTTATGTCTGAGGGTAAAATGAGATATTTGTAAAAGAATTTGCACAGTGTCTGACACAAAATAGATGTTTAATAAATGTTTGTTTCTTTCCCCTCCATGTGAATAGAGGGAATGGAGTCCATGGTGGAAGTGGAATTCTTAGAAATGAGCAAATGACTATGTTCAGGAAAGGTGGTGAGAACAAAGGGAGAGTTACCTTTGGTGCCAAAGTTTTTATTCTGAGTGATGTGGAGGATGTTGGTATTACCAATGGAAAGAGGGAATTTCTGAATAAGAAACATGTTTAAGATAAAGAACATGATGAATTCCATTTTGAACATATTGAGTTTAAAATAATGAGACATTCAAGAGAAAAGTTGTATCAGAAAGATGTTGGCATAAGAATAAAGTTTGGAAGCAAGGGACTTTGCTTTTTAACTCTGGATGTCATCTCTCCACATTATAATGAAACTCATGGGAGCAGCTGAAATTAAAAGGTAGGCAGGATTGAGAGAAAAAAGAAGAGAAAATTGGGAAAAATCTTGAGAAATGTGTATTTTGGGAAAAGGGAGAAAGATTTATAATCTAGTAAGAAGAGTGATCATAGGTAAAAATAAAGTCCAAATTATTTTCTTCCCAAATACCTTTGTTTCTCTTTTATATCCCTTAAACATGAATCTAAAAATATCCTCAATGCTGTGTAACCTCCAATATGAACTTCTACACACCCCCCCCCCTTTTTGCATTTACTTGGTCAAATCCAGTTGCTCTATCGATTTTCTAATTCCTCATGAAACACTACTGAGACAATGGTGTTAGCATACAAATACAATGGTGAAAAAGATTTGATAAATGAGATTATATTGCAAACCCTTGCCCTTAACTGTCATATCTATTGTCCTAAGAAGATTAAATGTTTGAAGTGGTTTCGAGGCTATTAATAGTGTTGTGTTACAGATGAAGAAACTGAGAGTCAGAGACATTAAGTGACTTGCTCATGATTACCTAATTATTAAGTGTCAGAGTTAGGACTTGAACCTGATTCTGGGTCCATTTTTTTCTATTATGAAAATCACAATGCCTCCTAAAACCTGGAAATCAATTGGTAACAAGTGGATAAACATGAATCAGAAGCTGAGGAAGAAAATGGAGAATTCTATTTATAATATTAGACATTTATTTTTATGATCTGTCTTTACATTTTTAAAGTGCTTTTCAGTTTTCAATCCTTTCACACGTTTGATCTTGACAATAATCCTGTGAGTTAGACAGGCTAGTTGCTATCGTAGTTTATAGCTATGGAAACTGAGACCAGCATATAAGAGCTATTCCCTATTCCCATAGTAAATTTCTAGGATTGGATTCTTTCTTTTTGCCTACTCATTTTTTCAAAAATAAGAGCTTGTTAGTATAATCATGTCTAATTCTGGTGTGTGTGTGTGTGTGTGTGTGTGTGAGAGAGAGAGAGAGAGAGAGACAGAGAGAGAGACAGACAGAGAGAGAGAGACAGAGAGAGACAGAGAGAGACAGAGAGATAGAGAGATAGAGAGGGAGAGTCAGAGAGAGACAGAGACAGAGAGAGAGAGAGAGAGAGACATAGATAGAGACAGAGACAGAGACAGAGAAAGAGAGAGAGAGACAGAGAGAGTTTTTATGGCTTCTGTTCTCCCCTCTAGCTGGAAAAACCAAATCCAAAATTTCACCCTTCTGTAAGTACCTGCAGCCAGCAACTTCCCTGCCCCACTGCTTCTGCACTCACCAGTTCTGCTGGTTCCTTCTCACTCATGGCCATCTCAGTAGCACAAATGGACCTGGCATTAATTATTAATAGAAATTCCCTCAATTTTCCCAGCCTCAAACCTTCAACTTCCCATATTATACAGGAGGTGAAAGTTCTTGTGGTTGAGGCTGAAGCTACCTCTGAACCCAGCTAGTCCCTCTCTCTGGGTTTGTTGTTTCAGCAAAAGCAGCTGGAAGTGTTTTCACTTCACACTGGCCAAACCTCCAATGTGGGATTTTTCTTCATATCTTCTCCAGTTGTCCCAGGAGTACCACTGTTCTTCCCCAGGTGTTATTTGTTTTTCACTGATCTATGTTAGCCTGCAGAAAAATTTTGTTTCATTTAGGGGGAAATCTGAAAAACTTGGAATCTTCTTATTTACTTCTTCATCTTCCCAGAATCCTTAAACCATTCTTGGATACTGTATTTGTACCTCTCTTTGGTTATTTCTAGAAAGCCTAAATCATTGCATGCTAGTCTAGTAACAGAAATTCTTATCATCACAAATCAAAGCAGAAATCCAAGAATTTGGGGTCTACAAAGTCCATACTCACTGTGAAGAAGAACAGACAGCCTCCATATTTGGGGGCTATTTTTATGAGTAAGTTTTCAAAGAAGCATTTTATTCCTTTCTCTGCTATTTTATTTTATAATACAGCCACAGACAAAGTGAGGTTTTTGGTTGATAAATTTAAGTGAGTATATTGGGACCATGGAGCTAGAAACCCTTGCATGGTAATGTTCCTTGGGAAATGTAAAATTGTGCCCAGTGCCACCTACAATTAGAGCCAGTCACCCTGTGCTTGTTTTCCAGAACTCCTTAATCACAGGCAGTTCAATAATTAGCTGTCTACATTTTGGAGAATGGTAAGATCAACTACTTGCTGAAGGCAGCCAAAGTTTAATAAGTTTCAGGCATTAAAAAACATGTGCTCATGCCACATGCTATTGCTTATAATTAGTAGCTATTTCTGTATGTGCCGCATATGCCGGATCCCTGCATTAATAATCTGAAGAATTACCTACTCACTCTGACGATTAACTTACAGAGCATCTATTATTTATAGCAATATTTGTTTTTTGACCTATCTGCCTGGTATGATCCATTTCCATCCATTAAGGCATTATCTACTTTAGCAAAACATGCATCATAAATGAAATATTGATTTTAAAAATGCTTGACTTTTTCATAAATAATTCTTATAAAGTAAAAAAAAATTTAAGATGAAAAAAGGAAAAGGGTGCTATTTAAATAAGCTCTGTGCTACTTAGATTGTTAAAGAAAAGATCAAAATAACATATTGTCTTAGTATTTCTTTGGGGGATGGAATTAATTTCTTAGATTGTAAAATGATGAGCTCTTGAAAATCCTCGCTTCAATACACACATTTAGGTAGTTTCAGTTATTTTATTAAGTCAACTTAAAATATGGAAGAAAGAATTAAATGGAGATTATAAATTTGGTTTGCAAATGAGCTTTCTGAGTCAGAGGTTGAGATGTTAACAGGGAGTTTAGGCAAGCTTCACAGGGTTACCAGTATTCTTTCACTCTGAAGGCATATCAAGGATAAGGTGCTCTGCATAAATGCTACAGTGCTGGTCCTTTGTTTTTAAATTCTTGCTTTTAGCAGGATCTTTCCCTTTCTAAAGGTATAAGTGGATTTGCTGCACTTGCCTATTACCATTACAGTGGTTACTTCTTTTGATGCAAAAATGACTGCTTGTGGTGAAGATGGCAGAGGAATAGAAGGTTAACTATGCTTTCTCCTTTTAGCCATAGCACTTAATCACTATCACTTCTGTTATCTGGGCTTCAGCTTCCTCATCTACAAAATGGGAAAATTTTTGATTTGGGTGATAATACAATAAAATGGAAAATGGAGTGAATGGAAATCAGAAGTGAAAGGGCATTAGGAGATGGGTCCAATCTCTGTTTGATATGGCAAAGGGCAAATCTCAAAGATTTGATCAAGAACCAGAAAAGATTTTGAAAGTCATTTCATCCAGCTCCATTATACAGATGAAGAGACTGAGTTTTAACTAGATTGAGTAACTTGACCAAGATTGTAAAAGTGTAAATGGTAGAGCAGGAATTTAAACCAAGATATTTTGAAGGTAATGGCATTGGTGGTCTCCTGAATCAGTTTTCTCTGTGACACATATAGACACATTTAGACTTGATGATTTATAAGATTCCTTCTGTGAGCATAACATTGTTATAAATGGAATGGTTATAGATGAATGATTAAATCCTTATTCACTGAATGGGTCTTTTGGACCAGGTTTTGCTACCTCCTCTCTCCTATCACACAATAGGGACTGTGGTTTAATCAAAGACTTTTTTTGGTCTAATGCATTAAACAATTTGGGCTTTCTCTCTAAAAATATAACTTCTTATATTGCCTCTAGTGCAGTGGTGTTTTATCTATGAGAAAACATTAGATCATAATCATGTTGATAGAAAGAGTGGATTGTCCCTTGCCAGCTTCTAATCTTTATAAGGCCTCCTGAGATCCCAGGATAAAAGTTTTAAACTAAAGCTGGATCCTTTCATGATTTGAAATTACTGAGTTTGGGAAAACAAGAATTTCTTTTTTCTGAGAACATGAAAAGCTTTGTTCATGAAACATCACTAGCACCTCTGGACATAAAATGTTGTGGACAATAACATTTTGGTGAACTAAGTAGAAATTGATATAAATCTAAAAGGTGAGTTTTTTTTTCCTTTATAAAACTTTTCAGTGCTTCAGTGACTCTGTGATCTTATCAGGAACAAATGAAATAACAGAATCTGCCTTGCAAATCTTAGAATAATGTCTAAACAGTAGCTACTCTATTCTACCTCATCAATCAATAAATCCTCTCCATTGCATTAGGCTGTAACTCATCCATGACAGGTCTGCCTGGGTGACTGTTGTCCATATTCCTCCACAGGTTCCCAGGATATCATCTACCTAACTTAATGGAGGTCTGCATGATTCTGCCTATCGAAACATTTCTAAAAGATCAGTGGAATGCCTGGCCTGTCTACCGCTACTATGTTGTTCATCTTTTATTTTCAAAGACCAATGACAACATGAGAGGAAGGTCTTTATTTGTACATGAATGGGAATTAAGTAAGGCAGTACTGTACAAAGTCACTCTTTCTATGACCAGAATGACTTTTTAGTTTCTTAAAGTTCCTTTCTATTAAATTATTGTGACAGCATTTTGCAAATATTATTTCAGTTTACCTTCACAGCAATCCTTGGATACAGGTGCTATTATCCCTAATTTAGAAGTGGGGAAACTGAAGCAAGCTAAGGTTAAATGACTTGACTAAAGTCAAACAGCTAGTTAAGTATCATGGACTGAATTTGAAATCAGGGCTTCCTCACTCCAGGATTGATGCTTTATCCACTGAGCCATCTAGCTGACTCAATTCAACAAACATTTATTAAATACCTATTGTAGGTACTTAGAATAGAAATTATTTACCTTGCTTATGTATAGATGCTCTTGGCAGTGTCTGGTAAAAATTATGGACCCCTTCTCAAAATAATGTTTTTAAATGTATAAAGTAAAATACATAGCATTTTAAAGGAAATCAATTATATTAAAATTATCAAAATAAAAAAATCAAGTTTTTAACTCCTAGTTAAGAATCCCTGTGGTAGAGATGAAATATTAAAAACAAAAGAAAAAAAATTGCTCCATAGTTCAATCAGTTTATATATTGATGGTGTAGCACCAATACAAGTGAGGGAAGAATACACTCTACACGTGGGAAACTATTTGTCCAAAGGTACAGAGATGGGAGATACAATGCTATATATTAGGAGAACTAAGTGGTCAGTTTCCTGGCTCAGAGAGTGCATGACAGGAAGTAATGGGAAATGAGGTCAAAAATGTAGGGAATATGTCAGTTAGGTGGCACAGTGGATAGAGCACCAGCCTTGAAGTCAGCAGGACCTGAGTTCAAATCTGGCCTCGGACACTTGATACTTCCTAGCTTGTGACCCTGGGAAAGTCATTTATCTTAATTGGCTTAGAAAAAAAAAGTAGGGAAGAGCAAGATTGTTAAGGGTTTTAAATGCATACCTTGCATTTTATCCTAAGAGCAAGAGGTGATCACTTAAAATTTTTAAGGAAAATAACATGGTCACATCTCTGTTTTAGGAATCAATATTACCCTGGATCCTACAAAGTATATAACATGTTGGAGGCTCTTGAAATTACTACTCTGAAGTTTCTTTCCCTGACTACTCTTCCTGTACCCTCATAAGCATTCATATCATCTCCACTTATTTGGTATCCTGTATCATAATTGTCTGCTTTTCCATTATGGCTTCTGGAATCTTCTTTCTATTTAAAGGAAAAAAAACCCTCTTTCTATTATTCAACAAACCATGTTTTTCATATTAGATCTATATCCTTCTTCTTGGAATTACTTGATCATATATTATATTTGCTTATATGTGCATATCATGTCTCTTCCTCATTCTCAAAAGAATATAAGTTCTTTGAGTCCAGGGATTATTTGTGTTTTTAGTGGCAAAATTGAGCTGAGTGACTGACATATAGTAAGAGCTTGATAAATAGTGTCTAATTGAATGAAGAATATTTGTTAGGTTCGTCGAAGACTAATTGGAGAGAGGAGAAAATAGAGTTAGGAATATCAATTAGGCAGCTATTACAATAGTTCAGAAGAAAGGTGATGAAGTTTTAACAATAATAATAAAAATAATAAACTGACATTTATATAGCACTTAGTAAATGCCAGACACTATGCTAAGTCATTTACAATTATTAGGTCATTTGATCTTCAATCTGGGATTTAGGTGCTATTATTTTTTTTTTCATTCTATACATAAAATTTGAAACAAACAGGTGAGGTGACTTGCCCAGGGTCATACAGCTAGTAAGTGTCTTTGGCTGGACCTAAATCATATTGACTTTAGGCTCAGAATTCTATATACTATAATTCCACTTACCTGCATCTACCCTGAAATTAGGGCACAGGTTAATAGAGTTGAAATGCCTAATTATATTTTATCTTCTGCAAACCATCTTTGGTCTTTTTCCACTCTTCACCTTTACTTCCAATTGGCATGATTTCTCACTCCCACTACCCACAGCTCATAGTACTCCTTTATACACTGAAGCATTGTGTATTAAAATTATATGCCTATGGCTTCCTTCCGGGGGTGGAGCCATGGTGGCGGAGATCAGAAAGGATTCTCTGTAACTTCCTCTAACCTCCCCTCAAACCAACAAAATATGAAGCCTCTAGACTGATTCTGAAGCAAAAAAATCCACAATATCCGGAGAACAACACGATTCTAGAAGAAGATACTCTGGAAGAACCTCAAAACAGGTCTGTTTTAATGGGGCAGGGGGTGGCCTACTGAACCCAGACTGCAGCACAGGGAGACCGGGGCAGGGAGCTGGAGCAGGGAGCTGGAACAGGAGTCAGAACAGGAGTGGGAGCGTTGTGCTTTTCACACACCTGGGAGTCTTCTGCGAGCCTCTTGGAACAATTTGTCCTGATTGTGGGCAGGTGGTTTGGAGGGTCTGCCTTTTGAGGGGGATAGATTGTGAACCACTGAACCCCTGATGAGCATCGTAACTAGCTGCCATTACACAGCACCTTAAAGCAATCAATCAAACAACAGGTCTGATAAGCACCAGAAATAATTCAATCAGCGGAGCTGCCCAGCCCCTGACATAATTCAATCAGCAGAACTGCCCAGTTCCTGAAATAACTCAATCAGCAGAACTGCCCCAGGGCAAATTAAAGCAGCTGTCCCACCTTTGCCCTAAACAGACCTCACACCTTTAAAAAAAATGAATAAAAAAACCAAAAAGAGCTCTCACCATAGACAACTTTTATGGAGAGAGGGAAGAACAGACCTCAAATCCTGAGGTCCCTAAAGGTAAAGCAACTCCAGAAAAAGCCCCAAAAAGAGACATAAACTGGTCTCCATGTCACAAGGCTTTCTTTGAAGATTACATAAAAAATCTTAAAAGAGAGTTAGAAGAAACATGGGGAAACGAAATGAGATCACTGCAAAATAAAATAGAAAAAATGGAAAAAGAATGCAATGAACAAAAAAATGTAATTGGTCAATTGCAAAAGGAACTAAAAACAGTAACTGAAGAAAATAAGACATTAAAAATTAGAATCGAACAATTGGAAATTAATGACTCATCAAGACTTCAAGAATCAGTTGAACAAAAACAAAAAAATGAAAAGATAGAGAAAAACATGAAATATCTCCTAGGAAAAACAACTGACCTGGAAAATAGATCTAGGAGAGACAATCTAAGGATTA
>JAJPUD010017735.1:0-30514 GCA_023553655.1 Myrmecobius fasciatus
CATACTACACACACACAAGAGTACACACACGTGTGTGTGCGTACACTCACTAATACACACAGACTCCACACGCACACACGTGCACACACTCACATATCACACACACGTGCACGTAGCGCACACTCACCACGGTCGGACCCTCTAAAACATCAGGCATCCTGGCCCGAGCCCCGGCGCGGAGGGGCCGGGGGGGGGGGGGCCGCGCCTTCTGTCCGAGTTCCCCCCGCCCGCCCCCCCTGTCACTGCCCCCGCCCCCCTGCGGCTGAGAGGGGGGAGGGGCTGCCTTACTAGCCCCTCTCCGCAGGAACATTACAAACCACGCTCGGGTCGGGCCGAGCCCAGGCCGCTTCTCTGCGCAGGTGCCCGGTGGCTTCCCCCAGCCGCCCCCTCTTCCCCTCCCCCCGCCCCCCTGGCCGGCAGTCTGAGCTCCGGAGTCCGCCCGGGAGCCGCGACCAGGCAGGCGTGCGTGGGCGCCCCCAGAGCGGAGACATGAAACCCAAGCATTTTTCCCGGCAGCCTCCGGCAGGGGCACCTCCCGCCACTCAGGCTGCTCTAGACACGGGACGCTCCAAGAAGGCGTTTCGGTCACTGGCCACCTCTGAGGGCTCCCGGACGGCCGAGGAGACCAGGGCAGACGTTCCTATGAGGGCTGAGCTTGGCGTCTAGGATGAAAAACAAATCGGGACAAAGAGACCCCCTCACTGTCACGGGCTCTGGCCACGACCTTCAAGGCCACTGAGTCCATTTTATAGATGGTGATACTGAGGGACAGGGCAGGATTCGAACCCCGGCCAGCTCCCTCTTCAGTCCCCCATGCTGCCTTCCTTCCAGCTTGAAGGTACAATTCCACTGGCTCTGCAGCCTCGGGGCCTCAGTTTCTCTTTTCTAAAACGCCTACTTCCCAAGGCTAGCCGGAGGATCATTGGAGTACAGGACGCAAAGGCAGTGAAGTCCATAGAGTAGTGGACTTGGAGAGGGGAAGGCCTGAGGATCAAAGTCCATCTCAGGCGCTTAACCTTCGTCCTTGTGTCTCCACGTGTCTTGGGATTTGAGGCTGAAAAAAAAAAAAAAAAAAAAAAGGATAAAAAAAAAATCACCGTCTCCCAAGGTTGTTGTGAGGATCAAATGAGATAAAGATAAGAAAGAAGATGCGTGGGAGGCACATCTTAGTTCTTACTTGGAAGGGTGTGTGTGTATGTGTGTGAGAGAGAGACAGACAGACAGACAGACAGAGAGAAACAGAGAAACAAAGAGAAAGGAGAGAAATAGAGAGACAGAAAGAGAGAGATGTGACAGAGAAATAAAGTCAGACACAGAGACAGAGGGACAGAAAGAGAAATAGAGACAGAGAGAGACAAGGGGAGACAGAAACAAAAAGAGAGAAGAGAGAGAAATAGAGACAGAGACAGAAAGAAATACAGAGAGAGAGAGACAGAGAGGGAGACAGAGAGAGATGAGAGAGAGAGATGGGGGAGAGAGACACAGACACAGACACAGACACAGAGAGAGATCTGGGTTAAATTCTAGAATTTCCTGGGCAACCTTAAGGAAATTTTTCCCAGGGCCTCAGTTTCCACCCCTGTAAAATGGGGATGATTGGCCTTTGAGACTCTTCCAGCTCCAAATCTGTGAACCTCTGTTCCCCCATTTTCAGGGGAGAAACCCAGAGCCCAGAAAGGTTGTGACTTCCCAGCTCCCCCAAGGAAGCTTGCTGCCTCTCTGAGCATGCTCTCTTCACTTCCCCAGTTCTGTTCCCTCCCATGTGAGACCCCTGGCACATGGAAACCTTTGCTCCCAGGCTGAGGGACACCAGGGAACCCTCCCACACACCCAAATCACACCACGTCCTCCGGCTGTGAGTCAGAGGCTGCTGGTGACCGGACTTCCTCCATTAGAGAATCTGAGAAATTCTAGGCTGGAGGCTGAGACTGAGGGACAGCGAAAGCTGATTCTGGAGTCAGAGATCTGGGTTCGAAATATGACTCTCCCTCCTTTGTGACCTTAGGCAAGTTCACTTCATGTATCTGGGTCTCTCTTTCCTCATCTGTACAAGGAGGGGAGTGGCCTGTGTGGTCTCTAAACCCCTCCCAGCTCTAAGTCTAAGACCTGTGGATTCAGGATCAGAGAAGGGAAGCATTTTTCCCAAGGATGCACAGCAAATACAAGCTGGAATCAAGTCCTTGATTCATATCCCATTGTTCTTTCCCTGATCTATAGCAGCTGCCCATCTCTGTGATTCCTAAAGAACCCCTAAAGACTTCTGGGCCCCATCCTTACTCCCTGCCTGGTCCTTTTGAGGCAAGTGGGGGTGGTTTCCCAGTGATCCCCTGGGACATGGGCTCCCCCCCAATTCCCTGCAGTTTATAGACAGATGGTGAAATCCCATCTGGGGTCCATAATTGCAGCAGGAAACAAGACTGGGGCCCTGCAGCGGGAAAGGCCCCATTTCCCCCTTTCCCCAGAGCCAAGGAACGTGGGATGACTCTCCATCTGGGGCTCTCCCAGTGAGATCTGCACTCCTGGAGCGTGGAGCTGGAGGGAGCCTTGAAGGCCACCCATTTCTGAAACATGAGGTGCTGTGGAGCAGAAGGCAGGGGCCCCCCATGGGGGACTCCCACCTCCACTACAAATGTCAGGCATTCACTCCATGTGTCTTTCTGTCTGATCCTCACAAGCTCGTGGGAGGGCCTGGGTTGACAGATGAGTGAACAGAGGCTGATGGAGTTTAAGGATCTTCCTAGGGCCATACAGCTAAGCTAAGGTCCCAGGCTGGATTTGAACTCACGGCTTCCAGGCCCTTTGCCACCTGTCGGTCGGTCCAGCCTCCGTTAAGTGCCTCCCATGTGCCCGCCATTGCCCGGGCCATTTCTTTTTCCAGGCCTCTTCATCTGTAAAATGAGACTTTGTGCTCCGAGGATGGGCTGGGGCCTGTTCTTATGGTTCTCTCATCAAAGACAGGATGGAGTCTCCTCCCACATCTGTCCAGCACCCACAGCTGCCCCAGGAGACGGTGTGTGTGGGAGAGGAAGGCGCAGGGATGGGGAGATTCTGAATCATGGGAGATGGGGAGAGGATGAGCTAATGGGTGTTTGGGAACTGAGACCCAGGATTTGAAGGACTCTCCGGCTGGAGTCTCACCAGAGGGGCAGACCCCCCTAAGTCCCTGCCTTAGGAGAGGGGTCCTTCCTGGACCCCACCCAGCATCCTGGAAGCCTCCTCCACAAAAACATGGGGTGCACAATCCAGTCAATCAACAAGCATCTAGTGAGCACCTACTGTGTGCCCTGTGGCTGCTGGGTACTGGGTTACAGGGACAGAAATGGCGCCATCCGTGCCCTCAAGCAGCTTACAGGGGAAACAACAGATGTTGCCCCATTGTGTTGGAGAGCTGTGATTTCAGGGAGTCCTGTTCCTAGAATCAGTTCAGATCTGGAAGGAGGAACCAGCGTCAGAGGCCATCCAGTCAGGCAGCTTAGAGGTACAGTGGATGGAGCCCCCAATCTGGGAGTGAGGAAGACCTGAATTCAAATTCTGTCATTCTTAGTGGAGATAAGGAAGGAATAAGAGGAAGAGTATGGACTTTCATAGAGAGTCTGTCACCATAGAACTGGTGAAAGGGAGGGATTGAGAAGGTCGGCTGGGGAAGGTATCAAATGTCCAGTGGCCCCTAAATGACCATAAGGGGCCAGGTTAGCCCCACAGGGCTGTGAGCGTGTCCCCTAGGTCATCCCCTTCTGTCAAATCAGGACCTCCCACGTGGTTGTGAGGATTAGCCACAGTGACACATGGAAAGTTCTATACAAATGTCCCAGTACCATGTGAACATTTGTAGTGGAGGTGGGTGGTGTGGCCAGGGACTCAGCCCCTGCCCTCTGCCCCACAGCACCTGATGCTTCATGGGGCATGGCCGAGGACAAGAATCAGGGCTGGCTGGCCATGTGGAGGACTCTCTGACTGGGCTGCAGTAGAGATCTCTTCAGGTCTGGGTCAGATCAGGCAGCTGTGAGGTCCTCCCTGCTCCCCAACTCAGGGACTGTCCCACAGGGAAGGCTCCAGGCTGAGACCAGGGCCTTGCCGGCAGCCCCATGAGGTGGGGATGGGGACCCCTTGTTGTATGTGCTTTCCCCATTAGATTTGAGGTGGGGATCCAGGGGTTACCCCATTTTGTATCCTCCTCCTAAGCACATCATAAGCGTTGCCCGTCAGAGCCCCAAAGTGTGCCGGAGCTTCCCCCCAATTTGGCTAAAATGAGATGAACCCCAGGCTGGCATTCTAGTTTGCTGGGAGGGTCTGAGCCCATCTGGGCCTTTAATCGCCAGTGAGACAAAGCGAGAAGCTTTGGAACAGGCTGGTTTGTGTTAGAGTGGCCCCCCCCCGGCCCCCCCCCCAGGGGGGCTGAATCCACGGTCTCCATTCAGTCTCTAAGCGCTTGTTAATCCATCTCAGTGTCAGCTCAACAGTCACCGAGCTGGCTTTCACAGGCTGTTTTAAGGGCTGTAACAGGTTGGACTTTGTGAAACAGCAATCCTGGGAGGAAGGAAAAGGCGGCTGTTAACTTTCACTCAGAGATGAGGAAACAGGCAAAGGGTGATGGGGGAGGTCGGATTGGAACTCCAGTTGTCTCCTTTCCCATCCCGCTTGGCCGCCTGGCAGCATCTATTAAATGCCCCCTTTCGGCTCGTCTGTGGCACCGGGATGGCCAGACATGAGAGCCCTTGCCCTCTCTGTCCACAACCTTCACAGAGCCAGGAGAACGCTCTTACAAACTGACAGGCTCATAAAAGGCTTCCTGTAAGAGACGGCCCTCCATTTCAGCCTGGAAGGAAGAAGTGTGTCCCAACCTGCACAAGGTCAGGAACAAAGAAACAGGAATTGGACGGCTGCGTCTGGGGGAGGGGAATTATATATATGTGTGTGTATATATATATATATGTATATATGTACATACATGTATATATATATGTGTGTATATGTATATGTATATATATGTGTGTGTGTATGTATATGTATATATATCTGTGTGTATATACATACACACACACACACACACACATATATATATATAGTATAATTAAAAGAACAATTCCTCCGCCTGACATCTAAAACCAAGGTCTTTAGATGTCAGGTGGAGAAATTGTTCTTTTAATTATCCAATTACAGATCTAGGAGGCTTTGGTTTGTTTTTTTTTGTTTTTTTTGAGGGCTCTTGCTTTTATTAGTTTATTTGTTTTGGGAGCCTCGGGGTCCAACACAGTACTTAGTATCTGGTCCAACTGAGTCACTGTCCCTTTGGCCTCTGGAGAAGCGATGGGGCGTCCCTGATAGGAGACTTCAGTGAGGAGGAACTTATCACCATTCTACTCTGTGATGGCTCTAATCAGTAGAAACTTGTTCTGTATAGCCTTGGGGCAGCTCGGTGGCGTAGTGGATAGAGCACCAGCCCTGAAGTCAGGAGGACCTGAGTTCAAATCTGACCTCAGACACTTAACATGCCCTAGTTGTGTGACCCTGGGTAAGTCCCTTAACCTCAGGGGGGAATATATATGTATGTATGTATAAAAGAGAGAGAGAGAGTGAGAAAGTTTGCCTTTGAGGCAATAGGGAGCAATTGAAGGTTTCTGAGCCAAGGAGGGAATGCTAATTTGGCAACTGTATGGAGGATGAATCCGAGAGGGAAAAGAAGAGAGAGATCAGCTGGAAAGGCAGTGATAGCCATAGTTGGGACAACAGGGAATGAGCTGGTCTGTTCCCAGAATGATGGGGAGATGGGGAAATCAAGCGCAGATGTTGTTCCTTCTCTTGGGGAGTTGCTTCTTTACGATTGCCTGCCCAGACCATCGTGCCCCGTTCTAGGTGCCAGGGCAACAAAGCAAGTTAAAACCCTGGTCTCTGACCTCAAAGAGATTACATGCTAATGAGGAAAGACCATGAAAAAAAATCTGGGTAGGACTGGAGAGAGTGGACGGTCATCCCAGAGGACAGAGCCCAGCAGTGGGGGTGGGTGGGGGTGGGTGTGTGTTGGGGGGAACCAACTATGTCTGGCACCTTCCTGGCTCAGTCTCTCTTGGGGGAGCCCAGTTTGGGCCCACGGCAGGACTTCTGTGCCTCCTTCCTTGGGCTGCCTTTGTGTGGGCTTTTGACATTTGACCATGGAGGGATGCTCTGGGCCCGGTTTATTTCCCCGACATGCTTTTTCCTGGTACAGTTCCTGCTGCAATCTCCAGCTAAACTTTCAGAATCGGTGACCTTTCCTCATAGGCCCAAAGCCGCGCTCTCACCCACTCTAGAATTTTCAAGCCATTGGCAGATGCTAAATATTAGCAATTCCATTGGGGCAGCCCAGCTCAGGGGGGCGAAAATGTGGGTTTTCTTCCTAGCCTGAGCACTGACCTGCTGGGGTGAGCCTCTCCTGCCTCATTGTTTCCATCTGTAAAATGGGGACAATGAATCCTCCACTTCTTCCAGAACTCCCTGAGATATAGGCAGGGTATGGGAGGTTCCCCTCCTGGGAAGTTGGTGATGGGACTGGATGGACCCCAGAGACCCCAGAATCTGAGATCTTCAGCTGTAGGACCCCAAGTGAACCCCTTTTCCTTTTCTGAAAAATGAAGGGGTTAGCCTGGATGGGCTCTGAGATCTCCTCACAGCTTGAAATCCACAATCCCATGAGCGGATTGAGTAAAATTCAAACCCAGGACCTCCGACTTTCAAGCTGGCACTCTTTTACTCTATTGAGCTCCTCCTGGGAATGTAAGAGACCAGGATTTGTCCCTGGAAAGGGGAAAAGAAAACAAAATCTAGAGGTTTATTTGATTCCCAAGGAAGACCAGCTGCCCCAAGTCTTGTCCCAGCTGCCAGGCTTATTTTCAAGGGGTGCAGGAGCAGCACGTTGCCTTGTTTTACAATAAAGGGTTTTTTTTTAAGCTTCTTTTCATTTCTCAGAGAGTCTTGAAGCCGATCCCAGCCCATGTGGGTTTGTGAGGCCGCAGGAGGGATTCCAGAGCGGTGAAGTCAGAAGGAAAGTTATGTGGCTTGAGTTGGGGATTTTTTGGTACCAGGAGAAGTAGCTGATGAATGGATGTGGCTTTTTCCCTCTTCTCCAATCCAGGCTGCTTGGTGTACGACTCCGTCCTCACGTAGACCCTCCGTGGCCTGACTCTCAGCTCCTCTGAAGTGGGGGATCAGGAGGGACCATTGTCCTCTGAAACCCTCCTGCAGCCCCATCCCCTCCTGTGTTTATAATCCTGTCTCAGGCCCTGCCCTAAGAGTAGCTAGGAAGCCTGATTTATACATATAAAACAGATAAGTAATAACATGGCAGCCGCAGGTTAGGGAGGAGGAAACAGAAAGTGGCCTCGGCATGGAAGCAGAACTAGGGAGAGGTGACAGGGCTGGTGGCCCTAGGCAGAAAATTTAGAGGATGTAATAGCACCTTCCAGTGTGGATTCTCCTTACTGCCGGTGCCTTCCCTCTGAAATTATCTCCAATTGATGCTGTAGACATCGTTTTTTGGGACGTTGTCATTGTGTTTCTCCCATTAGAGCATGAAGTCCTTGAGAGTTTTTTTGCCTTTATCTATCCTCAATGTTTGCAGTAGGGGCTTAATAATTACTCATTGACTGACTGATTGGAAACCTGATGGTGTGCTTGATCTTCTTGGAAATTGAATCCTGAGTGTACCCAGTCGTATCTTCCTATCACTTGCCCCAAGAGTACAAATTGCTAATGATGGCTTTGGGCACAGGAGAGTCAAAGAGGAAGATCTTAGTTGAGGCTGCTTAGTCCAGGTGACAAAACACTGGATTTGGAGTCAGGGACCTGAGTTCAAATCTTTCTTCTGGCCTCAGTTTCCTCCTCTGCAAAGTGGAGTTGTTCAGTTATTTCAGTTTCCTCTCTCTTTGTGACCTCATCTGGGTTTTCTCAGCAGAGACACTGCAGTGGTCGATCATTTCCTTCCCCAGCTCATTTTAGAGACGAGGATGCTGAACCTCAGTGCTCAGTACCCTGCCCTGATCACACAGAGAGTGTGTGGAAGGAAGGCAGAGGCAGGATGGGGTCCCAGCTACCTCGGATTTCAAGCTCATTACTGTTTCCCTTCTGCCCCACCTACAACCATCCCATGAGAGATTAGGTATTATTATGCCCATTCTATAGATGAAAAAACTGAGCCCCAGAGAAATAGGAGAATATGATCAGGATCATGGAGAGACAGCTCCAGGTCCTTTTACCCCCCACTCCAGTTCTTTCTACCTCACCACTTGGCCCGATATGGGATCTGGTACCATGCCCTAAATAGAGTTAGATTCAAGTGAAATGAGAATTCTGGGATAAAGGGAGGAGGGCTAGGAGACTGGGGTCTGGGGACTCTCCCCTCATCTCCATCACTAAAACTCCATGTGACCCCAGTGCCAGCCATGTAAAATGGCAGAGGGGGCGAAGTGGGAGCAAGCACCTCGAAGCCTTCTCAGGTCCCTAATGCTCCGGCAGGGACGGGGCTTCCCTGCTCCAGAGGGACAGCTCCCCCCAGCTCCTGGGGCCAGCTTTGGGCTGAGATCACCCCCACCCCCCACTTTTCAGCTCTGCCCCGGACCCCCAGGCTTTTGCTACAGCTCCCTCAGAAGGGAAGATGCTGGAGGGGTGGAGGGTGAGGAGGGGGGAGCTCTCATCCCTTTGGTCCCCCTTGTCGTCTCCGGAGGAACAGAGTTGTGGGCCTGGAGCCAAGCTGGCGCAGGGGGTGATGTCCCAGCACAGCCCCTTCCCCCTTGGTTTTTCACTCTGACTCGCGCTCCCGCCCACCAGAGGTGGGCACAGTGGGCAGGCAGGATGGTCACCTGGGGCCCAGGCTTGGCTGCCCAGGTTGCCCAGGTGTCTCGGCTGGTGGGAGGGACTGTATGAAGAGGCTGGAAAAACCTAATCCTGCCAAGGGCGGCCCTCCTTCCGCTCAGCTTGCGGGGGAAGCGGGCCAAATAGCAGCATTCTGGGGATGACAGATTTTCCAGCGCCCGGTGGGTCTGACCCGAAATCGCTGAAGTGATCCCTTGTGAGAGCGAGCTGACGCTCTGATTTATGGGGCTGGGGCCAGAAGAGAGCGGCTGTGCCCTGGGCACCCATACAGTGGCTCTCTTCAGCCTGTGGGCTCCACAAAGTGATTTACATGTTGGCAGGACGGGGAGCAGCTGGCCCCGGGCTCCCTGGATTCCTCTCTCCCCTCCGTCCCATTCCCAGTAACCACCCCCTGTACTGGCCGTCCAAGAGCCTCTGCCTGGCCATCACCCTCAGGCCACCTCCTTGTCCTGGGATGCACCTTTCTCCAAGGCCCCAGAGACCACCTGTGGCCTCCGGGTTGTTCTGGGGTCCTCCACCGAGAACTTTGTTTTATTGATAAGGAAACAGATGCCGTGTAAACAGTAAGCACTTAATAAATGCTGCTTGACTTGATGTCCATATTGGGGGGGGGCGACTTGCTTAATAAAAGACTGGATCTGTGATCCATTTTCCCCTAGATCATTTCTCTAGGGAACTCCCAATGGGGGACCACCATCAAGGTAGATCTGTACTTCTGGGGGCCCCACCCAGACCTGCCATGATGTTCCCTGGCTCCCTTCCTGCCGACTCTCGTTCTAGGGAAAGATAGCCAATCAGGACCACTCTCTCAGAGGGCAGCAATCGATTATGCTTTGGAAACCCTGAGCGACTTTCCTCCCAGATTCATTCATTCGTTCGTTCATTCATTCATTTGTTCGTTCATTTGTTCATTCATTCATTCATTCATTCATTCGTTCGTTCGTTCATTCGTTCATTCGTTTGTTTGTTCCGTTCATTCATTCATTCTTTTGTTCATTCGTTCGTTCATTCGTTCATTCGTTCGTTCGTTCATTTAGATTTTTTGGACTAAGTAAAAGAGGAGATTCTTTGCCTCAATGTTACCCAGCCTTAATCACTAAGTGGGTGTTGCCTCGGTCAGAGATCTTAGCTTAAAAAGGTCGAGCTCTCCCGTTTCATCCGGGGCCATCTCCTGTCGTCTTGATCTACATCTGGCCACTGGACCCAGGTGGTTCTGGAGGGGAAGAGGGGGCCCAGCCCTCCCTGCCTCCTATCCAGCTCACTTGCATGTCCCGGCATCGCCTCCCTTTGAGAATGGAGGTTAGACAGCTTCTGGATGGGGCTCCAGAACTGGAATCAGGAAAACCCGAGTTCCAATCTGTCTCCCACCCGCTGTGTGACCCTGTGCAAGTCTCTTTACCTAATTTGTCTCAGTTTCCTCATCTGTAAAATGATGGAGAAAGAAATGACAAACTAGTGTCTTTGCCAAGAAAACCTCAGTGGGGTCATGAAGGACTGGACGTGACTAAGGCAACCAAACACCAATGGATGACTTCTAAGATCCCTGTGGGATGGAGGGGAAGGGAGCCTGTGGTCTGTGACCCGCTGTTACAAGATTGCCAGGCTCTCTGCCAGGACTTGCCTAGGGCTGCCCTGCCTTTGGGTGTCCAAGGTGGGTCTTTCCTGACCCTCTCGCCAGCCTCTCTTCGCCTGTCATGTTACCCCCCATAACTGCAATAAATAATGTAAGCGATTGCTGCAAGTGGATCTCCCAGGACCCCTCATCCGGCACTCTGACCGTCCTCCAGAGCCCCTTGAGGGGAAGGAGTCCCCTTGGTGGCCAGGATCCCCATGACCTCTTTTCCCCCATGATTCTTCAGCTGTGGGTATCCTGCATTGGGAGAGGGAGCTGGAGCCCGGAGATGATTAGTGATAATAATTAGCAGTAATTAACATTCTGGCCCTGCCTGCTGACCTCTGAAAAGTAGATCTGGCAAACTCTCAGCCCAGCTGGTCACTCAGAAAATGTTCCTGGGGCTCAGGCCGCTGACGCTCCCTCAGTTGTGGAAAAACTTAGATTGTGTCTGTCGTCTCCTGGGACATCCCCCCGGTGATACCCCACCTTGGCTCCCCAAACACCGAGACTGCCCATCATCACCCCCCCCAGCCCAGGACTGTCTAGCTTGGAGCCCTTTTGCAAACTCCTTCCCCACTTGTTTTCTGATATGAAAATGAAGCATTATCTGGGGCAGGGGGGCTCAGTGATTGAGTTTGTGATGATGGGGAAGTGGAGAGCTACAGCTAGGAATACTGAGGCTCAGAGGGGTTCCATAGCCAAGTGGGAATCAAATTCAGATGTCCCAACACCAACTCAGTGCCCTGTGCTAGCATGATCGTCACTTTACAAATGGGGAAACCGAGACAGCAATTTTAAGTGACTTGTGCAAGGTCATAATGATGTACCTGCCAGAAGAGGGACTTTAACCCTGCTGTCCCTGCCTCTGAAGTTGGCTCTCTGCCCAGTGTCTCACTGCTTCACGGCAGGACTAATTAATAATAAACACGGAGAGTTTGCAAAATGCTTTCATGAGGTAAGTGAGTATCTCCCTCGAGGCTCCCAACGCTGGGACGTGGCCGTGATTATTACTCCTGTTTCACAGTGGAGGATCCGTCTCAGAGAAATTCCCTGACTGTGCCAGTGGTCTGACAGCAAATTGTGGCAGAGGGAAGACCTGAATCCAGGTCCGCCTTATTTGAAGTCCCGTGCTCTTTTCACTAGATGTCAGATGTCAGTCCACTATGTGACCTGCCATTGTTTGTAGACCAGGAGGGTATGGCTTGGCGGGGAGGGAACTTAGCAGGCTAGCAAGTCCATTCCCTCCATTTTACAAATGGGGAAACTGAGGCACCGGGTGATGAAGTGGCTCTCCCAAAGTTGCACATTAAGTATGGAGCTGATGAGGATTTCCAGACTGCAAGTTGAGGGCACCATTCACCTTAACTCAGTCAGAGATCTGGGGTTTTTTGGTGGCTCATCCCATCTCCCCCAAAATGATGGGTATCTGATGGGTCTTTGGAAGGATTTATTAAGTGCCTACAGTATGCCACGTGCTAGGACACAGGGACACAAGGGTTAATCATTCTGGAGCTCCCGGAGCCTCCTTACCCACTTCTCCCAAGCCTGAAATCTCCCCTCCGGTTCCTGGCTTTCCCGGCTTCCTTCGGCATCCCAGTATTCTTCAGTGTCTTGTAACTCCAGGGCCTTCCCGTGGTCGCTCTCTCCAGTCCATCCTCTGGACTCTTGTTTGTCCACAATTGTTCTCACGCTCTCTCTGCTCTCAGATGGTGAGCTTCTGAGGGCCGGCGTCGGATTGGTTCTCGGCTATCTTGCCCCTTTTTTTGCTTCCCGGGCACCCCGCCTGGCACAGCGGGATAAAGAATAAATCTTTGTTGGCTTAGCCTGGCTCTGCCCTCTGTCTGAAGCGGGGCTGACCCCTCTCCTCCCTGCACCCTCTCTTTGTAGAACATGAACATCCAGGTGGATGACATTCGCATCCGTGCCGTCCTCTCGGCGTACCGGAAGCGCACTCCAGTGACGGAGGGCTACGTGGAGGTCAAGGATGGCAACAGCTGGAAGCAGGTCTGCGACAAGCACTGGACCGCCAAGAACTCCCGGGTCATCTGCGGCATGTTTGGCTTCCCCAATGAGAAGAAGTATAATACCAAAGTGTACAAGTAAGTGGGAGCTCGGGCACTGGGGGGGGGGGAGAGGCCTTGGGGATGTGTCTCCCACCTGGTCCTAAGAGGGCAAGCCGGCCCTGCAGATGGCATCAAAAACCCAGCTAGATGCCCTTGGGCCACAGAACTGGAGTCCAGTCCAAACCCTGTGCTTGTAGGCATGGGACCTGAGTTTGGATTCTCAGTCATTTCCGACTGTTGTGACAAGGCCCTTAACCTCTCTGGGCCTCAGTTTCCCCAACTGTTAAATAAATGAGTCGGGCCAAATGGTCTCTGAATGAAGTCCTTCCCAGCTCTGGAGCTGGGATCCCAGATATAATGCCACTTGACCTCTTCTTCAGGACCCTCTCTGAGCCCCGGTTTCCTCATTTGTAGAAATGATGGGGCAGCCACACATCCCAGTGCCAGAGGAGGTGCTGATCTGCTCTGGCAGAGTGAGTTTTCTCATCCCTGCACCCACTGGTCCAGTTTAAAAAATTAGCCAGGAAACCGGCCTGGAGAACTTCTGAGGTCTCTTCCTCCCTTCCTGCCTGCTTCCCTCTCAATCAATCAAGCTAAGGTGTAGATAGCGTCTCCTCTCCAGTCGGCCCCTTCCACGCTGGGACAGCCCTTGTAGCCAGGAAGCATCTTCCAACCTCCAGCCTGAGTTGGTTTCTTCTCAACTTTCACCCTGCTCCTGGTCCTGTCCATTTCAGACTCCTGATTGTGGGGTGTGGAAAGTAGGGGGGACAGACCTTCCTGATCACCCTTGGGGTGCTGTACAGAGATAGACCAATAGACCAATGACAACTCCATTTTACAGAGAGTATAACTGAGGCACAGAAAGGGTAAGTGGTATGCCTGTTGTCACACAGCTACAAGTGCCAGAGTTGGAGACCCCACCTCAGTCAGCCCTCTTCCCCACTACCTTATCCTAATTCTTCATAGTGACCAAAAGGGAAACTGAGGTCCAGTGAGCCAAAGAAATGTGGCTAATAAGTGAGCCAGAATTCAAAGCTAGATTCTCTTGTCTCCAAATCCAACACATCCAAGTGGAAGCTGGACAGCTGAGCCCCTGTCCTGGATGGGAGAGGGGATTCCCACAGGGATGATGTTGGGGGCTGCAATCAGATGGATGAGCTCCCCGTCTCCAGGTCCTGAAACCCTCCCCATTCCCAGGGATCTGTTCAGATGAAGGGCAGAGCCATTGTCCCCACTGCAAGGCTGCTCAAAGCCAAAATATTTCTTACTAGGAGGGAGAATGACTCCCTAAAAAAGTCTTTCTGCCTTCCCATCATGACCATTGGAACAGCGTTTCCCCCCACAACAGCAGTTAGCTTGGCTCGTTTGCTTTAACTCCAGAGAAGCCAGATCTCCCCTCGTGTTTCTGAAACAGGCCCAGGCTTCTGCTCTCTGCTTCCCCAGCCTGGTGTGAGGTAGGATGGGCTTTACAGGTGGTGCAATGGACAGAGAGGAAGGCTTCCTCATCTTTCCGACTTTAAATCTAGCCTCACACGGTGGGACCTTGGGCAAGTCACTCTATCCTATTTGCCTCTGTTTCCCCATCTATAAAATCAGCTGAGGGAGAAAATGATGAGTGTCTTTGCCAAAAAAAAAAAAAAAAAACCCAAAAGGGATCATGAGGAATTAGACATGACTACAAACCATGTGATCCGGGCAATCAGCCCGACTTCCACCTTTTGCAAGAAGACTTGCTCAGTCTTTTCCCCTCCACAGGTGCCTTCCTTAGGAGATTGCCTCCAACTTACCCCTTTCTTGTATATCTATAAGTGTTTGCATGTTGTCTTCCCTTTAGAATATAAACTCCTTGAGAACAGAGACTGTCTTTTGCCTCTCCTTGTATCTCTAGTTCAGTGTCTAGCACACAGTAGGTGCTAAATAAAAGCTAGTTGACTGGTTAACGGTTCCTTTATAAGCCCCTCAAACAGCACTTTAAGACTGGGATCCCCTAATGGATCCTTGACTTGGAGCCAGGAAGACCTGATTTCAAGTCCTGCCTCAGGTACTAGCTGCGTGACCCTTAGCAAGTTGTTAAACCTCAGTTTCTTCAAATGTAAAGAGGGAATAAAAATTACATCTATCCCCAAAGTTGTTCTGAGTATAAATGAGATCAGTTTTTGTAAAGTGTTATATAGATGCTGATTATTATTACTATTGTTGTTATTGTCATTTTGATGATGATGATGTATTATGTACCAAACAACAACAACAAAAGCAGTACCCAGCCTCAAGAAATTGACAGTCTAGTAGGGAAGACTATACATAGATAGATACAAGATCTACCCTGGATGACAGACTCAGGATCCGAAAAGGTCTTGACCAGAGCCTTGGTCCAAATCTAAGAAGAAGTCATTGAATAGAGATAAACGTAAAGTTTTATATTTGGGTTCAAAAATTCAACTTCCCTGGTTCTAGATGGGGGAGTTCTGGTTAGAAGAAAGGTCACTTTGTGGATTTTAGATTCAATGAGTCAACAGGGTGATGTGAAGGAGCGAAGGCAATCTTGAGCTGAATAAAGAGAGGGGGAGATTCTAGGACTAGGGAAGTCCGTTCCTGGGCTCTGTCAGGCTTTCTCTGGAGTACTGGGTGTTGAGTTGTGAGCACCACAGTTCAGGAAGGACAGCGATCATCTGAAGAGTGTGCAGAGGGAAGCAACCAAAGGGTGAACAGACTGGAGAGGATGTCATCTGGAATCATCTGAAGGAATTGGGGGGGATTAGCCAGAAGAGAAAACTGGAGGAAGGGGAGCTTCCAAGCACCGAAAGGACTGGCAGATGGGGTGGGATTAGCTCTAGAAGTCCAGATCAGGAGCCTGAGCACTCTGGGTATCCTGACAGGAAAAACAAGGAGATGTCTCTGAGTGGTCTGTATCAGGACAGGAGGGAGTGGATTTCCCTTTTGTGAAGGTCTTCCGGCAAAGCCTTGATAATTACTCATAATTACCCATTAATAATTACTCGATAATGGGGATTCTGTGCAAGGATGGATGGACATCCTGTTTACTGAGGCCTTCCCATTCATTGATGCATCTCTGAGACATCATTACAGTAGGGTTCTGTGACATTGTGGCCGCTACATTAATAATTACATCGAACACATTAACACCATTGTATTATGGCACACACTATAGTGAAATGACGTTGGCTAGGGCAATGACGCAAGAGTGTATGCAACATGTGGTGATGGCCAGCGTCCTAGCCTGGGAGTTAGGAGGAGCTGGATTCAAATCCCTCTGGCACTACTTCCAAAGCCTATGACCCCAGGCAAATAATTGAACACCTCCAAGCCTCAGTTTTATTGTAAAATAGGGGAGTAATAACTGTAGTGCACTTAACCTTCCAGTTCCCCAAGCAATCTCCCTCCAATCAATCAACAAGCATTTCTTCAGCACCCAGGAAGTGGAAGGTCCTGTGTTAAGCACCAAGGATAAAAAGAAAGCAAAAATAAGGGAGCTGCTTTCAGGGGTCTCTCCCAGACACAAATCTGTGTATAGAGGCAGGATAACACAGTGGAGAGTTCCAAGAGCTGGATTCAGAATGACCAGGTTCTAGTCCTGTTTCAAATATCAGCCGTCTGACCCGGTCATTTAACACCACTGTGCCTTAGTTTCCTTCTCTGTAAAATAAGAGGCTGACTGGCCTCCAGGGTCTCTTGTACCTCGAAATCTCCAGTCCTACGATGAGAGATAGCACAAGAAGGAAGAGGAGAGGTCTTGAGGTCTCATTTGGTGAGTTTTTCATATGCCCTTGGTGGCAAGCTACTATGGAAAGAATGAGAGGATTAGGGCTCAAATTCTACCTCTGATATGACTTTGGGTAAAATTCCTGCATCTCCATGGGTCTCAGTTTCCTCACTTGTAAAAAGAGTCCTCCGAGGTCCCTTGTAATTCTAGATTGATAACATTAGGAGGCAGCTAGATGATATAGAACACTAGAGTTAACAGCAAAAAGTCCTGAATTCAAATCCTCCCTTACATTCTGGGCAACTCACTGAATTCAGCCTCAGTTTCATTCAGCCTATATTACAGAGAAATCAAATGAGATAAGTAATGGCCTTCCTCGCCCCAGAGTCCTAGAGAAAACTGGTTGTTATCATGACACCGTGGTCCCACGGTTCTTTCATATAAGGGAAATAAATCCTGGCATCCCCCTCAGTTACTCCATGAAGTAAGGGTACTGTTCATTGAGAACCTGACCACAAGGTCTTTTCTGAGCCAAGAGCAATCTGCTGAGTTCCCTCTGTGTCTGTTCTTGCTGACATCCCAGGAGCCCTCTCTGTGGCCCCCTCCATATGAAAAGGGAATGGAGGGAACATGATGTTCAAAAATGAGAGACAGGGACAGGAAGAAGGAGGAAAGGGGTGGTGCTGGTGTTAATCCCCACCCTAGGACCATAAGTCTCTCTCTACAACATGAATCCCAGGCCCATCCTCTTGACTCATATCTTATTGGCCCATCTCCATCTGTGTCTCATTCACTCCAAAGAAACCGAGAACAGTCTTTGGGTCAGTCTGTCTCTGAGACCTGCAGGGCATCCCACAGGGCCGGGCTCCCTCCCTCCTGCTTGTCAGGCTGACCAGGCTGTGGGTAGATTCCTCAAGGAAGAAAGCTATTTAGTTGGCAATGGTATTATTTACAGTTTTTCTGTAATGTTGGAGGGTTCTGTGACTTTGGAGGAGAGAAACCAGGCAGAGACATTAAGGAGAGAACCAGAAGGCTCCTGAGGGTCTTTGCCCCAAGGTTTGACTCCATCACCCGTTTACTGCCCTGTTGTGCAGGTACCCTCCCTTTCCTGGGGTAACGAAGTCTTTCCTCCAAATATGAGAGCAAGATGGAAGCTTACATGCTAAATCCTTGGCCATCCTGCTTCTCCTGCTCCTGTCTTGTCTGAGTATTGCCAGCAGATTACTCTTCAAGCACAGATTTCTTAAGGGTAATATCTAATATTTACAAAATGCTTTATGGTTAATAGAGTGCTTTCTAAATATGATCTCATCTGATCCTCACAACAATACCGAGAGATAGTGCTCTGATTATCCCCAATTGACAAATGAGGCAGCAGAGATCAAGTAACTTTCCCAGCATTCCACAGCTAGTCGGTGACTGTGGCCAGATTCAAACTTGGGTTTTCTGGCTTCCAAATCTAGTGCTCTAACCACTGCACCATTTGGCTGCCTCTCTCTAGCCTTCTTCAATTGTTTGGATTTATACCTATACCTGTAGTTCCATCCCGACCCCCGCCATTGACTTTAAGCTTCTTGGAGGACTATATCTGTTTCTTATCTTTGTATCCTCCAGATCCTAGCACAGGGCCAGGTATGCACATAGTAGGTACATAATAGATTTATTACAGCCAGCATGGCATAAATGACTGGTCACCTTAGACTAAGCACTTCATCTCCCCAGGCCTCAGTTAACTCATCTGTAAGATGAGGCCAGAAGGACTTGGAGAGACCTGCTAGCTTTAAATCTATAATATTTTTTCAACTCAAGAACCTTTGATGCTTCCCTATAGAATAAAGTCACTCAGACTCTCAAAATTGAAAGGAACCGCTTGACCCCATCTAGTTCAACCTATACATGAATGAGAGCCCTCTCTCATTATTGTTCAGTTGTTTCAGTCATATGCGATTCTTCTTGACTCCATTGGGGTTTTCTAGGCAGAAATGGCAGTGGATTGCCATTTCCAGCTCATTTTACAGATGAGGAAACTGAGGCAATCAGGGTGAAGTAACTTGCCCAGGGTCACACAACTAGTAAGTGCTTGAGGCTAGATTTGAATTCAGGTCTTTATGATTTCAGAACAGGTGTACTATCTAGCCTGCTCCATTATGGCACATAGTAGGTACTTAATGTTTCCTCCAGCCTTTGCTTAAAGATTGTTGTTTTGGGGAGTCCACTACTTTCAGGATGGTCCATTCCTTTGGACAAGTTTAAAGTCTAATTTTTTCTTGATGTTGGACTTAAATTTGCCCTTCTGTGCCTTCTACTATCTTTCTCCTAAAGATCTTGTAAGATCAGGCCAAAAAAGCCAAATCCCACTTTCACAGAAACGCATAGAATTTAGAAGCAGAAGGGACATTTGATGTCATCTAGTCCCAATCTGCTGATTTTTTCTTTTTTATTTATTTATCTATTTATCAATTAATTTATTATTTTTTCTATTAAAACTTTTTATTTGCAAAACATATGTATGGGTAATTCTTCAACATTAACCCTTACAAAGCTTTCTGTTACAAATTTTCCCCCTATTCCCTACCCCTCCCCTAGATGGCAGGAAATCCACTACTTGTTAATTATGTTAAAATACTTGACAAATCCAATATATTGATTTTTTTCAAATGAGAAAATGAAGATGAGTTAATAACAATAACCATTGCAACTAGCATTTAATTATGCTTTAATGTTTGCAGATTGTTTCATATATATTATTTACTCATTTCATTGGGGGTCCAGTGACTCGCCCACAGCCACAGAAGTAGTTAATGGCAATATCGAATTCAAATCCGAATCCTCTGCCTCCGGAAATGGTAATCCACTCCAGGAACTGCCAAGAAAACCCCAAATGGGGTCAGCATCATGCTGCCTTTCCAAAAGAGCTCTACAAGTACCTGGAGACAGCCATTATATTCCCCTTCCCCTCAACCCCTAGTTGCTTCAAAGTCTGCATATAGTAGGGATATCCAGGAGGAGGGAGGGCCAGTTAATTGGGGCAGACAGTAATAGAGGTAAGGTAGGAGGAGAAATGGGGAGGGGAAAGAATTGAAATTGAGGGGTAGGGGAGGAAAGATCTACGGAAAGATGGAAGCAATGGCAGGTAACAGGATGAAGAAAATAGGAGATTGCATTCAACAGTTAGGAGAGGTCGGGACCTTGGACAGAGCCCTCTGGTTGGTTTGGTGACATAGGAAGCCATATTGTCCAGAGCTGACAATTGAGCGGAAGAGGATATCTTTGGGACAAAGGATGGAAGAGCTGGGAGGGCCAAGTGAGAAGAACCTTAGAACACAGAACGTGAAAGCTGGGAGGGTGCTGGAATAGTGGACAGGGAACGTTCGTGCTGGGATCCACCCTTCATCACAGTCTCTGTCCTCCGATGCTTATTGGCGCATGTCTGGGGCCATGAGTGTTTGGGAAATTAAGTTCCCACTCAAGAAAGGAGGGCCCCGAGACCCAGAGCGGGGCTCAGATTGTCCCCTCGGCCCTGCCAGCCTCTGCAGCGCAGTCACCCTGTCCGTGTCCCCTTCTCCCTCAGGATGTACGCCAGCCGGCGCAAACAGAGGTACTGGCCGTACTCCATGGACTGCACGGGCAGCGAAGCCCACATCTCCAGCTGCAAACTGGGCAATCAGGCCTCCGTGGACCCCGTGAAGAACTTCTCCTGCGAGAACGGGATGCCCGCCGTGGTGAGCTGCGTGCCCGGCCGGGACTTCGCCCCCGGCAGCCATTCGGGCTTCGGGAAAGCCTTCAAGTCCGAGGTCAGTGCCAGGAAGCCGGGCTCGGACCTGGGGTCCGGGGAGGCGGGGCTCTAGCCGAGTGAGGTCACGGGGGGGAGGGGCGGGACAGGAGGCCTGGGAACTGTAATTCTCCTGGGGAAGGGGAGGGAGAGAGAAGCCGCGAAAATCTCGGTTCATCGTCACTCCTCCGCTCTCAATTCTTCCATGCCTCCCGAGACTTAGGGAATAGAGGCCATACTCTCCAGATCATTCTAAGCCTTCCATAACCTCCCCTTTTATTTCCCATTATTACCGCTTACTGCACCCAACAAAGCTGCCAGATTGAACAAAGAAGAAAGTAAGGGAAGGAAGGAGGAAGGGAAGTATTAATAAATACTTAATAAAGCGCCCACTGTGTGCCTAACGGGGCAAGCTGGGTGACACAGTGGATAGAGCACTGGGCTTGGAATCAGAGAGACTCATCTTCCTGAGTTCAAATCTGGCCTCAGACACTAATTATGTGACCTCAGCAAGGCACTTCACCCAGTTTGCCTCAGTTTCTCCATCTGTAAAATGAGCTGGAGAAGGAAATGGCAAATCACTATCCTTGTCACAAAAATAGGGTCACAGAGAGTTGGACACTATTGAAAGAACTGAACAACATATGCCATAATTTACAAATGCTGTTTGATTTGATCCTCACAACAACCCTGGGAGGTTAAAAAAGCTGGGGCTTCACAGCCCTGGGGTCCCCCACTTCCTCAGTCCACTCTGAGGACAGAAAGCACTCAGAGCTGTCCAGTCCCTGACTGTCTCTTGGGAGCTGATTTCCCTGGATGGTGAACATGAACATGTAGAGTCTGGATCCCAGATGTGCAGTCAGAGCAACACGAGGGGGCCTGAGTTCAAATTTTGGCTCTGCTACTCCCCAGCTGTGTGAGCTTGGATGAGAGGTTCATCAAGTGGAAAATGGAAAAAATAATAGCACCTCCATTCTAGATTCAACCTGGTGCCCCTTAAAGATCTGCTCTGCCATTCTCTTATAAAATACTGTCCAGCTATAATGTGAGGTTCCTTCCAGCTCTGATTTTCTGTGTTTTGAGGTCAGCCAGTTAACAAATATTTAATAAGCACCTACTGTGTGCTAGGCACTGTGCTAAGAGTTAGAGATACAAAGAAAGGCCCTCAAGGAGCTCACATGGGGGGGGGAGATGTCATAAGGATAATTAATATCTACACATTATAGACAAAGTAGATTTCCGAGGGGAAAGTACTAGAGACCCAGAAAGGTCTCCTGTAGAAGGTAGGATTTGAGCAAAGCCTTGGAAAAAGTGGGAGCAGAAAGTACTCTCCCTGTTCTGACATCCTCTGTTGGAAGATTCTTCCGCTTCTGAAGTTCTATGGATTCTGACATCCTCCAATTCTCTGTGTCTCCCATCCCTGACTCTCCAGCAGACATCTCTGAGCTGGGGAATCCCGGCCTTTCATCATTTAAAATAAAGGGGTCAAACTGGAGCAAAACAAACTCATTCCACACTCTCCCACCTCCTCACCACACCCTCTCCATAAAAAGGCCCTCTCATCATTTTCCCCCCACAGTCGTGTTCTTTCTCCCATCCCCTGCCAGTTGACTCTCTGCCTAGTCCCCACTGGGAGAGGCCTGCTGATTTTACACTTTGCCTTTGTTGTGATCTGGCTGGTAAGCTGCCTGTTGGAATAAAGCTGAGCTCTGGGCTTGGCTGTGGGGGAGCTCGCAGAAAGGAAGTTTAGCCCAAACACAAGCGTGAGCCAGGAAGTTGAAAGCAGAGATCTAGAGGGAGAAGAGAGGAGCCCCCTGCTGATAGTTCTCAGCAAGTCAGAAACAGGTCTTTGGACTCAGTTTACCTTTAAAGTGTGTGTGTGTGTGTGTGTGTGTGTGTGTGTGTGTGTGAACAAGATTAGGATTCAGATGGATCATGCACCCAATAAAGAAGTAAGCCTGGAGTCAAGAAAACCTGAGCTCAAATCCTGCCTCAAACACTCACTGGCCACTTAACCTTTTGCTGCCTTAGTTTCCTCAAATGGGAATAATGATAGCACTTCCCTCTCAGGTTGTTATTAAGATCAAATGAGATAAAATTATAAATTTTTTTTAAAACTCAAAGAAACATTTCATTATTATTATTATTATCTATAAGATTTGTTCAGACTCTACCTTCTATGATTTTGATCCCTTGTCCCTATGATCTTGTTTGGGGATTTGTTTTTTTAAAGTTTGCAAAAGACTTTATTAAATTTTTAAAAATTTTATTTAATTTATTTAATATTTCCCCCCAGTTATCCCCAGTTCCCCCATTCAAAACTTTTTTTAATATTTGTTTTAAACATTTTTTAGTTCTAGTTTCTCTCCCTTATCCCCAGTGGGACTTCTTTAGCTGACTCAACTCACAAGTCAATTAAAAAGGAATAGGAACATAGCTTAGAAAGAGAAAAGAAGCCCTAGGGAACCAAAAAAGTGATCACAAATGCTTTGACAAGCATTTATTAAGCGCTGACTATATACCAGGCATTGAGCTAGGCTTGGGAAGGCAAAAACAAAAAAGAAGGAACATCTGCCCTCCATGGGGCGAAAACATGCACATGTGTAGCTATGTATAAGTCACAGGTGAAGCTGATACAAGAGAACCTTGGAGGGGAGTCACCAGCTGCAGTAAAGGCACCCGAGCCGGGCAAATCTTGAAGAAAGCTGATTATTTCAAGGGAGGGAGGTAAAGGAAGACCAGCATCTCAGATAGGAAGGTCAGCCATTCCTAAGACACTGAGCCTGAAATTAGGAGAAACAGAAGGAGGCCAATAGAGATGGACCATGGAGTGTGGGGAGTGGAGCAGAATGTAAAAAGGGGCCAGATTGGAAAGGGCTTGAAACAGATACTGAAGTTAATGGGGAGCCACTGGAGTTTATTGAGTGAGAGGGAGGGAAGTTGACATGAAGTATCAATAGTATTTATCTAACACTCTTGAGTTTGCAAAATACTTTATATATGTGTAGATAAATAGATAAATGTGAATACATACACATATATTGTATGACAGCAAGGAGGTCAAATCAGTCAACAGTTAATGAAATCAGTTCAAGCTATTCAGGTCAAAATACTGAAGCTGAAACAAGTACTTTGGCCACATAATGAGAAGATCAGGTCATTGGAAAAGACCCTGATGTTGGGAAAGCTTGAAGGAAAAAGATAAAGGGAGTGCCAGAAGATGGGATGGGTGGATAATGTCACGGAAGCAACAAACCTCAGCTTGGATAGACTTTTGGGAGACAGTGGAGGAGAGAAGGGTCTGGCATACTGTGCTCCATGGGTCACAAATAGTCAGACATGACTGAACAACAAATAAAATATAGATAGATAGATGTGTATATACATATACATATATGTGTATGTATATATATTATATAAAATAACATAATTTATATAATATATGTATATATTTAGATAAATATGGACATATTTATATATACTAAACAGATCAATAATATATATTATCCATAATAAACATATATAAGCAGAACTATATTTCCATATGCATAGCTCTATATATAGTATGTATGTGGGAGGGTTGAGGAAATGGGGCAAGGAGAGCCTTGTTTTGCCTCGATGACTGTGCTGGGGTGATTATGGACCTATAGATAGGCAGAGTCAGATTTAGGTTGAAAAGGAGCTTGGAGGCCATTTAGTCTTACCTTAGTCTCAACTATAGAGTTGAGAAAATGGTCTCCTTGAGATGTGCTGGAACTTGCTCAGGGTTTCACAGATAAGGTGGGCAGAGCTAGGACTCCAGATCCTTTGCTCCTTTTAGTTCATCATCAAGTCTTTCCTGAGATGCACATGAGCATGTGATGATGGCCCTCTCCTCATTCACCTGATGATCCCCCTGAATCTTTTCCTGGTAGCTCAAGAGCAACAGATTGGAGCCTCCCTCCCTGGGCAGTCACCCCTTCATTACCATCAGAGTAATTGCCTCTGATCCTAAGAGTGGAGAAAAAACTTAGTTGATGCCTCTGAACTTCCAGCAAACTCCTTCCTCTCCTAGATGTCTGCCTTTAGCCTTCTGGCTGAGGCAGAGGTTGGGTTAAGTATCTTCCTCTCCAGATTTCTTCCATCCAAACCCAGAGCTCAGTACCATTCCAGGTGGATGCTTGGCTTTGGACCATAACAGAGGCAAAAAGTGAAATCAGCAGTCCTCCTCCCAGTGGGGACTGAGCAGAGACTTAATTAGCAAAATTAAGTTTAGCAAAAGTTGAGAGAAAGAAAAGAAAATTAGAAGGGGAAATAATGGGGCTCTTTTTTCTTAATTTTTTAGAGGCAGTTGGAATTGTGTCAAATATGTGAGAACAGATTTGAACCCAGGTCCTCCTGACTCCAGGGCCAGTGCTGTATTAATTTTGTCACCTCGTTGTCCCAGGACTCTTTTATAAATAGAAGGAGTGATGAGGAAGGGAAGAAATGGATTGAGCTTAAAAATCTAGGGAGACAAATCGATAGAGAATGTTGGACACTATGCTCAGATCTCACTTGGGGAGAGCTTCTGGGCTCAACTGTCAATTGAGGAGACTAGACTGGATGACCTCTCAGATGCCTTCAAATGCTATATTTATGATCCTTTCAGCAAAGCATTTGGCAAAGCCTCCTTGTGCACAACATGGTGCCAATTGACTCTATGATGACATATTTAAGGTTGACTGAACAACTAGAATCAAAGAACACTCATTAAAAAGTCTGTATGGATGGAAAAACTCTCTTCTAGAGGGTACCATGATCCATCATAGGCAACTTCAAAGAATTAAAGTTCTCAACACATAGTAGGCAGTACGGAGATGTTGACTGGCTGATTAGATTAATGTTGCTCATCAGTTGGATGGAGGCAAAAATGATTTTCTCATCCAGTTTGTGAATCTGAGGCTGCATTTGAACTCAGAAGGATGAGTCTTCTTGACTCCACACCTAGTGCTCTATCCACTGCAGCGCCACCTAGCTGCCAACTAGGCAACCACTCAGCACATTTTTGAGGGAATTCTTTCTGAATTACAAAAGGTACCAGATGGTTTCCGGGCTCTTTCTAATTCTGAGACTGATTCTGGAAAGTCCCCCATGTTGTTGTCATAGCTGGGACTAGAGTCTGAATCTCCTAATTTTCTGTCCAAGTTTTAATATAATATCATTCATCTCACATCTAATCCGTGAGACCCAAGGGACAAATCATTTAATCTTTAGAGTCTCTTGTTTCCAAATGTGTAATAGGAGGGGATTATAATCAATGACCTCTAACCCTTGCTGCTCCAAACCCCATGTGTCTCCTCTGTCATCCAAGAGCCCTTTTTTCTCGACTCAGGTTTCAACTGTTAACCTATACCCTAAAAGTTCTTTTAAAAATACATATATTTTTAATATTGAAATCTCTCATTTTAACCCTTATTTCACCCTTCTACCTTCTCTCCTTAGGGAGCCATCCACTCTTCTCTGAATTCTGCATATATATGGTTTCTTACCATGCAATTATAATCTATTCTGTTCATGATCCACAATTTTTTTATCCTTTCCCCCATCAGTGAGCATCAACTTTATTTCTAGAGCTTTGTAGCCACAAAAAGTGATGCAATGACTATTTGGGGGCTTATGAAAAACATCTTTGTCTTTAGGCTCTTTGGGTCAAAGGATATGGTCATTCTGGTTACCTCTTTGGTATCATTTATTCCAACTGGCTTTCTAGAACAATTAGACCAATTAACAGTTTTGCCAATAATGTGTCAGTGAGCACCTTTCCTCCATCCTGCTTACATTACCCAGTCCCCCTTTTGTTTCAGGTGTGAGCTGAAACATCAGGGCTGTTTCTTTTATTATTGATGAATCGGAACAACTTTGCATATGGTTATTCACAACTTGGCAATTCTTTTGAGAACTGTCCATGTGTTTTGACCACTTACCCATTGGAAACTTAAAGAACTGAAGTCTGACAGCATAATGATCCTTCCTCAGGCCAAACCCCACCTCTCTCCTTCCTCCAGCACTGGAGGACACTCTGTCATCATCCCAGGAACTCTTGGTCCCTGCCATCCTGTACTTTTATGAGGATTGATGGGATTTGGACTTGTAAGGGTGTTAAAGAGTAGTGTCCTGAGAAGCCTGTTGCCAGCAAGGCCTGGAAAGATATGCTTTTTGTTTCTTCCTATTTTTCATGGCTCCTCATTTGTCGAGTTTCAACATCAATTGAGCTCAAGCCCTCACTTACCTGTAGACAAGACGTTGTAGTGGAAAAGCACCAGCACTTTTCTTCTTCCTGCCTAATGGACCCATAAAGCTCTCTGGGCTCCAGTTTTTCATCTGTAACTACTGGGATCAATCAATCAATCAACAAACATTGATTAAGCGCCTACTATATTCCAAACACCCCACTAAGGAATTAGGCATACCAAGACAAAAACACACTATAACCTTGTTCTAGATAAGTAACTGACACTTGGATAGCTCATTAAAGTTTATGTGGCACTTTAAATGTATTCTCTCACTTCATTATAACCCAGGAATTAAGGGGCTGGAAGTATTTTTATTCTCTTTTTGCAGATGGGGAAACTGAGGCTGGATCTTGATTATATCATTTGAACCCAGGTTTTCCTAGCTTCAAGCTCAATGCTCTGTTCTTTGTACCACAGTGATGGGGCACTGATGAGACCATGGGCCGTAAGACTGAAAGCCGAGGATCTTATTTCTAGCCCATTTCTATATTATAGGCAACATGTTAGGGGAGGGGAAGGGAAAGAGAGTAACTATATTGTGCCTACTGTATGTCAAGTGCTGTGCTAAGCACTTTACAAATGTTATTTCATCCTCAAATCTTCCTAGGAGGTAGGTACTATTATTATCTCCATTTTGCAGATGGAGATACAGAGGCTCACTCAGAGACTGCTTGCCCAGGGTAGCCTAGCTAAGGAATCCCTTTATGGGACTCAAGTCCAGCTCTTCTAATTTCCTATTTGGAATTCCCAAGAAACACCTGATCCATCCAAGAGAAATGCCCCTGGTGTGACTGCTCTTTTCCCACTCCACGCCAGCCATCATCTCATTAGCATCTGGGATCTAGACTGACCAAGGCCCTGATCACTTCCTTTCACATACAATGGGGAGCATTTGCACGATCATGGGAAGGAGACCACGTGTCTGTTCCCATGAGTCACGAAAATCCTAACAAACATTGATCCCACACAAGACCGCCAATGGCCGAAGGTCTTCTAGGTGCCATCTGCTGATCATTAATAGCAACTAAGAGTGTAAACTCCAGCTAGTTGGAAGAAGAACAGATGTGGGAAGATGGAAATCGGGCTCAGCAGATGTGCTGCTGAAAGGGGCTTATGGGACTTCAGTCATAAAGAACAGCTAGTTCACCCATGATTGGCTTGTTTGATAAACTTGGAGCATCACTGAGTGGCCCAAGAACCTTAGACCCAGAATGCGATTTGAAGGCTGGCACCCCAGCTCTGCCCAGCTCCATACTATCATGGTACACCCAATCTCACTACAACAGGAGCCTGCCTTACCCCCTAGTGTTCAAAGCCCTGGACTTGGAAGCAGGAAGAGTCTGCCTACCTCAGGTACCCACTAATGTTTCCTTTGTTTCCTTCTTTGTAAAATAGGGGGGTGGTCCTTATGGCCTCTAAGGACCTCTCTGCTCTAAGTCCCTGATCTTCCCACGCCCTCTCTTCCATCATTGACCCAAGAGGACTGGATGGTCTGTTGTCCAGCCCCCTTTAAAAGATAAGGTTCCCACTTCCCCTCACCCCATGGTGATTTCATGGTGTAGAGATTAAAATTATTGCACCTACAATAAGGGAAATTGAGGCAGAGGTCTGAGCCAATAACACAAAGAATCCACTCTAGAGGTCCCTCTAACAAAGTGGACCTCAAATCTTCCTCACAGTCTGAGACGTCTCCTCCTTCCATGTTTATAGGGCTAGCTGCGCCGTTATTCCAGAACAGCTATACCACATATAGACTAATTCCACCGAATAAGCCATATATCAGCAGGGTCATAAGTTGAGTGAAACAAGGACTATCTCCACATCAGCGGGACGGGCGTCTCCTTAACTTGGGCAGGAGGAAACGGTACAAGCCATCACAGTCAGTGACCTAAGCTGACATAAGCTGGCCATCTGCTCCTGTTGGACAAGCGATTGGTCCGGAGATACGAAAATATTTTCCATGTTAGTTGTGATCTCTGCCAACATCACAAGGCAAAACAAGGGTGGAGGGCCTTCGGTTAACTTCCTATAGTTAAGTTAACTTAGAATCTGTAGCTCACAGCTCTGGGGCTTTATATAGAGAACTTTATTATAATTCTATCAAATTAATTAATACTGATTGGAATAGAGTAGGGGTTCAAAATGAATTATTTCTCTTATTCCACACATACACACCTTTGATCCATCAACTGATCAAGTTCTCCCAATTCTTGTCACTACGAAGCCTCCATAAATAAGAATTGTCACTAGCATCAAGAACATTATTTAATCATGACACTATCAGGAGGCCGGCCAATGAAAGTGGGCTATGTTGGGTCCCCCCTCCCCCAACTAAGCTCCTATACTTACAATGAAGGTCTTTATTTGACATTAACTGTCAAGTACTGTGCAATCTGAATTTATAGGGTTTTCCCCACCAATTAAAGGTAAGGAAAGAGAAAAAGCATTTTCATTTACAGTTACCATCCAGGTCCTCTCAATAATCCTGGGAGTTAGGTGCTATTATTATCCCCATTTTATAATTAAGGAAATTCAGGTTAAGTGGCTTGCCCAGGGTCACACAGCTAGTAAGTGTCTGGGTTCAGCGCTCTCCTCACTGCTCTACCAGGTGCCTTAGGTAGACACCGTATCTTATTTAAAGTTGGTGTCCCCTTGGGTGCTGAGCACAATGGTTACCTATATTGAGAGACTGATGAGTGCTGGTAGAATTTCAGAGGGGGAAAGCTCCCCAATGGTTGTCCAGTTTCGGCCATTCTGGAAGAAGAAGCCTCTGTCCAGCACCCCCAGGATGTCTGCTGACCATGGAGGCACCACCCACGCTCAGCCAGTCCTGACTGCTAGAAAGCTCTCCTGACACAATTTGTCTCTTTGCCCTTTCTACCTCTTTTCCCTGTTCTGCCTTCTGGACAAACACCGTAGATAGAAGAAGACTGAATCTTTGTCCCATGTCCTACCCTTCGAGTACTTGGACACCGCTCTCATGACCCCACCTGCGCCCCATCTTGCCGCCCTCTTCTCCCATCCAGACTAAGCATCCCCAACAGAGGCTCAGTGACATGGCCTCAAGGCCCTTCCCTGCCCTGGCTGATATTCAGCCTCCTGCTTAGCCATCTATGTCCTTGGATGGATGGTGATACTATCAGCCCATCATTGGGACATCCCCTCTTGGTCCCAATGACCAAGATGGTGGACCAATCCTTGCGATCGTCATCTCCCTCTAAGGGAGACAACCTGACAGGGACATCTGGGAGTTACTATTTATTTTAGGAGAAGGTCCTGCTTTATTTTCCTAAAGCCTCAAGATTTGGGGCTTAATAGACAAGATAGTTGTGAAGAAAGAATGGAGATGGGGGGAACTGCTTTTGGAGAGTGAGAAAGAAGGTGGGAAGGTGTGGGGGATCAAGTCGACTGTGAGCCAGAGAAGGGACTGTCATTTAAGCCTTTGTGTGGCCCTGGCACTTAGCCCAATGACCAGAACATAGTAGGTGCTTAATACATGTTTCTTAATGGATTGATTATTGATTTGGGAGCTTGAGCAACCGATCAAGTTCTCCCAATTCTTGTCACTACGAAGCCTCCATAAATAAGAATTGTCACTAGCATCAAGAACATTATTTAATCATTATCAATCCCATCTCAGTGTTGGCTAAAGTTTATAGAGGGCTTTGCTCACAATAACAGTGAGGGAGGTAGAGTCTTAGATATGGAGTCCATCTCCTGTGCCCGTTGCTTAGTAACTGTGAGACTCTGGAGACATTGCATCTCTCATTTCTCAATCCCCTCATCTATGAAATGGGGATAATAATGGCACCTTCCTCCTAGGGCTGTCATGGGGACCAAAAGAGGGAGAACTGGTAAAGTGCTTTGCAAATCTCAAAGCACTTCATACATACTAGCAATTATTATCATCTTCATTTGACAGTTGGGGAAACTGAGTCTCAGAGACTTCCCCCATAGTCATCCAGCTTATGAATGAATAAGCCAGGTTTCAGATCTAGACGTGGCTTGTTGGAGTCACAGGATCTGATTCAAATCCCAGCTTCCTGGGCCTCAGTTTACTTATTTGTAAAATGAATTTGGACTGAGTGAGGAAGAGAGGAAAAGAAGAAGGAAGGAAAAAAGGGAAAAAAGAAAGGAGGGTGGGAGGGAGAGAGGAGAAAAGGAAGGAAGGCAGGAAGGGAAGGAGGAAGAAAGGAAGGAAAGAAGAAAGGAAGGGATGGAGGAAGAGAGGGAGGGAAGAAGGGA